>JBBMOE010000526.1:0-10596 GCA_037975065.1 Chaetodon trifasciatus
CAGAAAAGAGGCCCATCAATCTTCTTCAATGAGACCGGAGTGCGAGAGAGTGCCAAGGCTACAGCAGATTACTATCTCTCCTTACCCCCACTCAACACTGGATAACATACAGCAGGAGAGGATGGGCAGGCGGAGCGGCAGGGAGGGCCGGGAGCGAGTCAAAGAAACAATCTCAGATAGCAGGCGGACACATTAGATCTTAAAAGCCTCAAACCCCTGTCAACAGCGGGGGCTCGTCAAGCAAAGAGGCACAGCGGCTGAATTTAAAAACTCTAATCCTAACTGGCAACTCCAAACCGAACCCTTGATTTCGCCTCACGGAGGGCTCCGCTAATGGAAAGACGCGCGCTGCACGGCAGCTTTCATCTCCTGGCTTTGACAGAGGATTCGCCGGCCATTATGATCAATTCCTGCATTGTCAGTTTACTAAATTTTCAATTCAGTTCAAAGATTGTCCTGATGTGTCCAAGAAACAGCCAACGCTTTTCAGCTTCATACATAACTTAAACAATTTATTGACTTCCTGTGAGGGCTGGTTGCAGCATTTCAACTTAACT
This sequence comes from Chaetodon trifasciatus, assembly GCA_037975065.1. Lineage (NCBI taxonomy): Eukaryota > Metazoa > Chordata > Actinopteri > Chaetodontiformes > Chaetodontidae > Chaetodon > Chaetodon trifasciatus. The sequence continues at coordinate 558 of JBBMOE010000526.1, forward strand.
CAAACTCAAGGAACTACCGTGAATTCACCTGGTGTTGGCTGAGAAAGAAGAAGCTCTATTTTAAGCCGAATTAACAACCTGCAGCTCCGACCTGCTGATTACATGTAAATTGAAATAACAGGTACAGCTTTCTTACTTCGCACACCTCGAGTTTCACGGGACACTATTCCCAAACGCTGCAACAGATTCAGAGCTGTTATTTTCACGGGCTTCATCGTACCAGCATCATACTCATGAATGTTTAAAATCAATAAATCACCAAAATTACAGCATTTATCAAAGACAGAAACTGTAAAAACAGAGGATACTCAAATTTCCAGGGGTCACTGAGGCTTAAAATAGTGATATTTCATCACTTTATTCTGCATATCTCATTTAAAATTTCACCAAAAACCACAAACCAGATCCTGTTTTAGCTTCGAGCTCTTTGTACCTACAGAGGGTCCTCTTCCACCGCCATGTTTCTACAGCAGCCTAGAGCGGACAAACCAAACGGCGGCTCCAGAGAGGAAAAGTCGACTGAAGCGCAGACGGTGTTTACACAAAGCAGAGAGGAGAGGTCGTAAAAATGTACAGAACGTGAAGCCCCACCTTCTTCTTCTACTGTCGCTAACACCTGGAAAAAGCTTGTATGCATAACAATGAAAGACATTCAACCGGCCTTTTTTTTTCTTTGTTTGTGATTTATGGCTCTGTAACTGTGTTGTGCTGCACCACAAAAGACATTTTTGAGTTCTCCCTACTTCAATGATTGTGCTTTTTCCATAGAGGTGCAGGTATTACACTGCGGTGAAAGATGAGCCCGCGCTGAATAAAAACGCCCAGAAACTGCTCACAGATCAGAGGACTGAGCGGGAGATTCTTCTGAAACTGATGTCGGCGGCCTCTCCCAGACTGGTCACCACTCTGCTGGCTTTGCTGGTGTACAAAACACCCCGTCCACTCGTGGTGAAGTTTATCTTTTCCTCACAAATTTGACCAAGAACAGGCACCGGCTCAGTCGTGGTGTAACTCATCACATACTGCAGCTATAAGCTTATAAACCTCTTCTTTCAATGTGCCAAACAGCCTACATATTCACATACCACAACATAAATATCAGACAGACTGTACCGTCAGATAGCCAACATTAAAAGACTCGAATCAGGACACAAAAAACTTGATAACAATTCCCTTGTTACAAAATGAATGTTAAACAGCTACAGCTGGTATAATCTGCATGTTTGACACTTTAATTGGAGAAGCAGCCATCGGCGCTGGCTTAAAACGAGGAGCTTCAGAGGGGCGGAGGAGGGTTTGCTGAGAGCTCCGACCGCTCCGGCAGCAGCATGAGGTGAGGAGCACGATGGAGCTTGAAAAGCCAAGCCGAGCACGTAGATGTCGGTGCACCTGTGAATGTGTGAGTTACAGAAAGTGTTCTAAGCTAAATCTGCAGCCTGGCGGCATCTAAAGACAGGAAAGTGTGCAAACGTGTACGACGGAGCGCCGACGCTCGCAGAGGTGGAAAAGCCAGAGCCGTGACCTTGCAGCCGAGAGGGGTTTTTAACGAGCCGCCTCACTGCCCCTGCGTGTTGCAAAAATCCCCACACACATATGTACACACACAGTGCAACACCAGTAAACCCAAGGCCAGGTGTGTACTGGGGAAAGACGTGATACAGGGGGAGGAGCGGAGGAGAGACTTTGCATAGAAAACTCTCCTTTTAGCAGCAAAGGCTCTGTGATCTCTTACCACTTATACAACATGGTCGTCTCAAGTAATGTACCACCATGTTCAATCCAAGGACACAACAAGACCACCGAGCCGGCTCTGACAGCTACATCCACAATTGAACATGATAGGGCTAATCGCTATGCAGCTTCCTCGCCGAGGAGTACTTACATGGGGGACTTTTGTCAGGCATAATAAACTCTCCTTGCGTTGTCACAACACTGTTGAGGAGGAAGGTTAAACTTAGAGCTGTCTGCATTGCTGTCCCTCCGCAGCAGCGGTGCTCTGACTGGGGATCGGCGCAGCGTGGCTCCTGCGGGGCCTCTGGGCCGCACAGCGACGAAGAGGAGGGGGCTCAGGCCGCCGCTAAAGACTTTGACACTAACATAATCGCTGATAATTGATTCGGCTGGTGGGGAAGGTGTAACATTAAAGGATAAAAACGGCAGCCGCAGTGGAGGCACGGCGCCGGGGCTTAATGCGAGCTGATGGGGCCGACGCCGCCTGTCACACGCCGTCTAATCACACCAGACGTGAAGATTCTGAGGACACATATCATCAAATCAGCATCAGCCCCGGACCCGCTCAGCCCCCTCAAAGGGGCTTTGATCAGCGACGGGCCGGGGAAAGCGAGGGGGCACACGGGCCAAGGACGGCGGAGGAGGACGGAGAGAAGACAAGCATCCTTCGCCGCCACAGGACGGCCCTGAGACATCGCATGACGGGACGGAGTGTATCATTGAGCAGCAACCGAGGATCAAACAGCATTACAGCTGGCTGAGCTTCACGCAGGCGGTAACCTTGTGCAGTCCAGTGACCGCGATAAACACAGGCGCAGCTCATTTTACTGACATCTGACTTTTTTTATTTCATTTGCAACTGAACATAAAGCTGAAACGATGACAGAAAGTGAATCAGCAGCTATTCTGATGACCGGTTAATTGATTAACGACCTGCTTCCACTTCTCAAATGTCAGGATTGACCGATTTTCTCTGTTTCATATCAGAGAATTTTGAATATCTCGAGGTTTTGGACTGTTGGTGGGACGAAACAAGACGTCTGAAAACACACCTTCAAGCTTAAGGCGATCAATATGGACATTTCTCACCGTTCTCTGATGTTTTATTCAGACACTCGTCTGCACATTAATCAGTAATGACAGAGATCCAGCAAACATAAAACTGCTGCTCCCACAGAGCAAAGAATGGGTTGATCTTAGCATCTTTAGCGACTCTGGAGGTGACTTTCACTCACAAGTTATCAGTTATTTTCTTCATTAGCTGTCTATGCACATATAGCTGCATGTACGTACTGTTCCCTGAGTAACGTGCACTAAAATAAATGCAGCCTGTACGCATCCATAAGTTAATCTATTTGTTATTTGCGTCTCACTTGCAGTAATCAGAACAGAGCAGAACAGTCAGCTGGTGTTGCAGCTGCACTTTAGCTAATGTTATTCTCGTTAGCTTGTAATAAAATGACTACTTTAATAACCCGCCAGCGGTTCGCTGTAACACACCTGTGGGAAACAGGCCGACCTGAAATACCGTTTTTTGGGATTAACCCGTTCAACCTGAGATTTGAGCAGACCCCTGTTCCTTAACGTGAAGCAGCGATTCTAGTCAACCTCACAGCCGTGTTATTAACGTGTAATGGAGACACATGAGGTAAGTGTAGTGGTGGTGACTGGGTGTGCCTATCTGCTGAGTGAGCTGATGAAGACGGAGGGCTCCCTGCAGCCTTACAGTCAGAGTGCTGATATATTGGCCAGCCTCCACCCTTTCTACAACTGCAGAAAGGATGCGTGTTCGCCAGAATCAGCGCAGACGCCCGCTAGACTGGAGCTGACAATATTAAGTGGCAGCGTGACTGTTTTCATGAACACAGGGAGGCCAAGAGCACCGAGGAGCAGGAAGGCCTCTATTATGTCACCCAACAGCAGACATAGGAAAGGAGCCAGTCGGACTATCTGTCCTCCTCTGCTGCACCAACAGACTCACCTTTCCCAAATTAAAGGTTGCTGAGTACAAACAGCATGAGACAGACAGGCAAACACACATTTCCACCTTGTGCCGCAGACATAAACACACATCACCTCATGTCGAAAATGGCTGGTAGGAGATCAAAGACTTTACAGATGTTTAACAGAGCCATAGGAGCTCCTTCAGAGGTACACTGCAGGGTCGGATATCTTACAGAGGAGCGAGGGAGGAAAGAGGGAGGCTGAGAGGAGAAAAAAAAAGGGAGTAATGGCAAATAAGAGGGGGAAAGGGGAGCAGCAAAAGCCGCAGGCGGAAGACAGCAGGGAGAGGAGAGGAAGACTGGGATGAAGAGTAAGTGAGAAAATGCAAATGAGAGGCTGCCGAGCAAAGTGGAAAGAGAGGAGAGAGAACGTGAGAGATTACTGTAGGGACTGAGGAAGAGAGTCTGAAGAGCAGAACAAAGCTGACAATGAAGAAAGTGTGACGGGGGGGGGGGGTAGAGAGCACGGGAGGAAGTGGCAACGCATGAGACGCGGCGAGCGCGCATCACGCAGCCTTTTGCTGCTAAAATGGGCCGCGTGCGTTCGCAAATGTCCTTCAAAACGCGGCGCTGGCGGCTGAAGACATCACAGCACAATATGTTCCGAGGAAGAAAACGCAGGAGAGACAGAAAACGGGAAGATGAAGAGAGGGAGCAAGAAGTAGGGAAAGGTATAATAAAAGGAAAGAAATGATCCCCGGAGAGGCGGCCAACGCCGTGTGTTTATCACAAGCCAGAAGCACAGGGAGGAAGAGGAGGAGGAGGAGGAGTGCAGGCAGCGGACTGAGAGGTAGCTCCTCCACTGTCTCGCACTCCCTGGCTGTCCTCCACCGGCAGCTGCAGGCTAAACTTAAGCTCCGCCACCAGGGAGAGAGGGAAGGCCTTGGGAAGGGGTCATCCACAATCACCAACCACAGCAACACTCAGGGACGCACATTTGCATCATTAGCAGAGGAGCGCGGCGTCCCCTGATGTCTGCACGCCGCACAACAAACCCCTCAGAAATGTGACCGCCACAGTCCCCGTGCAGGCAAACACCCTCTGCACAATCGCCACACAGCGATGTCAGCCTCCTCTTCATGAATATTCATCTGCCTCATTAACACTCGAGTGGGGAGACGCAGCATATTGCACGAGTCTCCCGTTATTTGGAGAGGGAACGAGAGTTGAGGGGAGGAAGAGATGGGACACGCGGCGACAAAGAGGAAGAGAGACCGAGTGAGAGGCGAAGCCTTCTTTTCACTGCCAGCAAACTTTCTTTTCTTGTATCTCAAGAGTGAAGGGGAGGAAAAATGTCCTATATTGTTCCGGGAGCTGATGCCCTCCTGTCGCTTTTCCTCATGAAGCCAGACTGGGGCAGCGTGAGCGCAGCGTCAGCAGCAGGGACAGCGCAGCGGGAGCACGGGGTGGGAATTACAGAGCATTCTACCCTGCAAATCCTCCAGCAATAAACGCTTTAAAACAGCTGCAATTTCTCTGCTAATGTCTGGCTGTTCACAATAACTGCTAAACTGTGGGGGATATGTGTGAGTACACCTCAGCGCGAGCGGCTCTCCGTCCTCGTTCAGGAACAAAACACACCAGCACACACAAAGCCGGGCCGACTCGCGCTCAGACGCCGATTCTGTCGGTCCACTCAGGCTCTTTCTCTCACTTGCCAACAGAAACACACGCGAGCAGACGCCGCCACACATAGAGGGAGGATTATTTTCTCTTTATGTTGTAATGCCAGTGAATCTCTTAACAGGAACTGCCAACAGGGGAAATCTCCCATCCTGCAGCTGTGTCCTCTGAGAGGCTCTGGAAACTGTAGAGACAGCAGACTGCATTTCCTTGACTTTCTCTCTGCGGCTTTGGTGACAGAAGCAGCCGGCCACTCAGGGAGGAAGAGATGAGGCGAAGTCGGCCCATGCCAAAAAATTTGCCCCACCGGCGTCACTCCGATCCTCTAAAGGGCACGGACGAAACCCGCCGTACCGTAATTGGACCACGTCTCTGGAAATCAATACCGCTGCTTACATCAGGGGCCTCCACTGAAGCTATTTCATATTCCAGCTTCTACACACGCTTTCTGACAAAAAAAAACTTCAATTTCAGAACGGTATGAACTATTGATTTCACAGCCACAGCTCTTACGCTCCCTCCGCCTCCTCCTGTCCTCTTTCTGTTCCAGTCCTCTGTTGACACACAACTCCTTCCCAGTCGCAGGAGTGCCTTCTGTTGGGGGTGAGGAGGGTGGAGTGGTCCTTACCTGTGAACTTGGTCGTTTTAGACCATTCGAATGCCTTCGGAGAGGCTTCTCGTGGCTTTATTTCAATTGGTTTGGGTCGAGGTCCTTCTCCAAGACACGTTTCAGCCATTAGTAACACGAATTCATCAAATATTCGAATGTGTTTTTCTCTGCTCCGGTGAAGGCCACAGCTCCTGTGTTAATCCCCTTCATCCAATCATGTGTTCACAAAGTGGTGAACCTCGCTCCATCCCCGCTGAGCCTTTCCAGGATGCCCCTTTCATGCCCAGTCATGATACTATCACCTGTTTCCAATGAGCCTGTTTACCTGTGGAAGGATCCAAACAGGTGTTTTTGTTGCTCCTGTTCACCTTGTTTGAAACATCTTGCTGTATTAAATTCAGAATGAGCAGATATTTACAAAACTCAGTGAAGCTGATGAGGTCAAACATTAAATATACTGTTTTTGTGCTGTTTTCAGTTGAGTTTATGTCAGAAAGGATGAGCGAGTTACAATCAGGTGTAGAAAATTTTCACTTTTCTTTGAACTGTCTGATCTTATTTCAGCTTCTTTTCAGTTAACTCTGAAAGAAGAGCTGCATTTCTTGAAACGTGCTGCATGTTTAAAGTTATTATCTTCATTATTAAACTTAAACTGCAGGTTCCTCAAACCCTCTGGCCAAAGAAATATCAGAAAATAGTGATAAATGTCTTTCACACGTCCAAAAGCCCAAAGCAGCATGTTCAAAATGTGCTTTTTGTTTGACCAATGGCCCGAAACACTGAAACAACAGCAAACATCGACACCTAAGAAGCCAGAATCAGTGAATTTTGTTCATTGTTGCTTTGATGAAACATTTAAACTGCTGCCGCTTCATTTAATCAACTTTCAATAAATCGACTAACAAATGGTACATTACCAACTCAGGTCTGCAGAAATCTAACACAGATTGAAGGAAATGTTTCATGTCATCGTTAAAAATGACTTGAAAATTGTAATATTGTAAATTGTAAACAACTATGTGAACTCTGTTTGAGCCAAATCAAGATGTTTTTACTGTTGTTGACCTCATTTAACATCTAACCTCTCTTTCCTGGACTCACTGTGGTTTCCATCCACGCCCTCTTTGTCTCTTCACTTTTGGGTTCAATGCATTTTTCCCACTGCCTTCAACATTAAACCCAAAACTGATATCCTTCTCAAATGCCAAATCAGGCAATATTTCAGCCATGACAGAGCTGGAACTGGTAATCAAACCATTAGAATGGGTCACCGTTTTCCAGGCTTAAATGCCAGGAAATATCAGCAAAATTGGATCTGACTTTTGGGCAGTGACACTTTTAACCAACTGTGTTGTCATTAATTCATATTCAGACGGCTTCCCTGGGTCACGAGTTGTGCTCAGCAGCCTGGCAGAGACCGGGGACCTGACCAGTTCACATCACAGGTCCAAACTCAGCACGCATGCATGATTTAAATGCATCTAAATGGCAGATGGCGAGAGAGCCGGCTCGTGTCTGGCTCCATGACAGAGGCGGTGATGTAGGGGAAGCGGCGGATGAGGCTGCGTATTAGAGTGAGGAATGGCCTGGCTTGTCTTTAAGATTACTTTTCCTCTTAAAACATTCACTTCATCTGTGTCACTCCTGCTCCCAAGTTGTTATTGGAAAACAGGAAAGGTGGAAAACCATTCAACGCCGGCACTGTCTGCATCAGTCACACACTGACACACACATACACACAGAAAATACATTTCATCCTCCATATCCGACACAGCCAATAGCACTGGCAGGCATTTGCGACCCCAATCCATATTTCAATTTCCCTCCTCTCATGCAAACTAATTCAATACTTGTTGCCTTCCCTCACAAGCGATCGGCAATGTGAGAAATGAGCTTCTTCTCATGCTGCATCTATAAAAGGCCCAATCAGAGGCATTTTTGAGTGGGCCCCTGCCTGTATCAATTACGTCTTAGTAGGCCTGCACACAGGCAGATTCTTGGAAGAAGCGTTAGAGGATGGAGTATCAGCGCTTTGCAACACTCTCACCGCACTGTAACACAAAAAGCAGAGCGATTTTCCGCACCAGAATGCGCTCAACCCACATTAGCTAAATTTATAACTCATATTTGACATCACAGGCCGTCGGCGCTTACGTCAAGAGCTTAACTCCTCGTGTTTTCAAGCCAGTTAGATAAGCTAACAGTGGGATGTCAGCCGAACGCGCGCTTCATATATAACATACTCTGATTTGAGATTTGACCCTTAAAGTCAGCTTAAAACAAAAATGGCACGTCCAGCTTTTTTTTTTTCTTTTTCTACCAGGTCCAATTTGTGAACTTGTGAAAGTCCCTCACAAAGCCAGAAGCAGAAACTGCAAAGCTGTAGGCTGTGATGCCACCAGCCAACGCTTTCTGGAAACGATCCATCGCCACAGCTCAGGAGACAGACCGGCCAGAGCGACAAGCCCGAGTCTGAAGCAATTTACATATATTCTCTTAATCAAGCTCATTAGTGGGAAAGAAAAACTCAAACTCTGCTTATTTAGAGATCCTACAATGGATTTCCACTGGCTTTTCTTCTCACTAACTCGTGTTTGATTCGCTAAATGCTGTCGCGCTTTACGCCGAGACAACCTAGAAAAGACTCACACATCTTGACATCTTCCCCTGCAGCGCCATCAACAAAGCAATTCCCCCGAAGCACGCAGCCAAATAAGAGTGTGAGAGCAAACAAATGAAGTACATGGCTAGCCGGGTGCAGCAGAGTCAGACGGAGAAGTGGTGCAGTGCAGGCGCGTTTTGTTTGTTACCATGTTCTAAAGGGATCCTCAGTGCAGCGGGCAGATCCTGAGGTTGTATCCTCCAGTTCACTGTCAACGCATTCTGTGTTGATGCCGCTGAAACAGGAGGGATGAGTAACAACGCCTGCTCCAGCTCAGGAGCCTGGCACCACTTTCCCTCGCAACTCTTTGGCCATGTAAAGGGAGAGGCGAGCAGGTAATAGCGACAAATTTAGGGGCTTAAACGGCGACAGCTTTACGATGCCTGAGCGGCCTCCACGACTCCATTCCTGTCAGATTCTATTAGCCCGGTCTCCACCGTGTGCTTCGATTGGCTCTTGGCCTATTCCCAGCAGTTACAGAAGCACCTCCCGTAAATAAACCAAATAGCTGCATCTTGTAGTGTATGAAGAGGCGGGTGGGTGGGGGGGGCTGCGGGCAGCTGGGCACTTGTGTGTAAAGAACATCTGACAGAGCGGTTGAATAGTTTAATATACAGCAGCGAGCTGAACGGAAGCAGTCGACTAGAGGGAGAGCTCGACACACATCAGCGTGAGACTTTAAATTTGACTAGTGTTTAAGAAGAATACGAGCAGCCGGGCGAGAAAAGCACTTCTAAATCAAGACAAGTGGTCTCATTCCACTCCACACACACACACACACACAATCCTATAAACAAAAGGAAAAGTGTGTCTATCTGCCAGCTGCCAGGTGGAAGTCTAAGGAAAGGCCACCTGTCTAATAACTGGTTTTTGATGCGTACAGCTCAGCAGTATGAAACTGAGCATCTGGCCTGTCCCCTCCAAACTGATCTTATTAACAGCATGCGTATCTGTCTTCCCCTTTTAAAGAGTTTATTTGGGTGGTTCGCCCAAATAGCTTTTTCCCTTCCAAAAAACATGATTTTGTATTTATTAATTCCACCAATCGGGGCTTGTGAGCGCACGGCGGCTTTGCCACCGACTCTCAACTGCCAGATGTCCGCTGGATGCTTTCATAAGGAGCACACAGTGTCTCCCTCAGAATAAGAATTCGTTCTTTGTTGTCCACTAAAAACCGAGAGCGGTTTGAACTGTTTTAAAACCAGCTCGCTCGCTCGCTCGCTCTCTGGAAGCCAAATACCTCAAGAGTGAAACTAAATGGAATCATAAATTCTAGCAACAATTATTGAAACGCAACGCTCGACGGGCTGCGGCTGAATTATTTTTTTTTTACGGCTTTGAGGTGGCCTTTGAAAAACATTTCAGTGCCCGGATGAAAATGCTGGACTGTGGCTCAGCCTGCTGAAGGAG
>JBBMOE010000527.1:0-10528 GCA_037975065.1 Chaetodon trifasciatus
CTTGAGCTGCAGAGTAAAGATCAGAGTCCAGGACGACTCAGAGGTTCTCGACTTCCTCATTGTGTTTCAGACGGTGTCATTTCGTATTTTATGAACCTTTTAGAGTCCAGTGCACTTCAGCAGCTTGTTTAATGGACTGAAAGTGAAGCTGTGTGCTTTCAGCATATGAATGACAGCATGTATCATGTGTCCTTAGAAGTGGGAGCATTTATAGATTAAAAAGGTCAAAGGGTTGATCTGTATTGAGCTGCTAAGAACATTTTTGGACAAACTCTCAGTGAAAACATGGCTGCTGGCCTTAAAGTAGGAAGAGATCCAGTGGAGAGCAGGACCTGATGGACCAACTAAACCTCTGAGCCTTTTAATCAGAACATCAAGATCAATTCTGTCAATTCTGAAGTTCATCTTTCAAATGACTGTTGATCTGAAGGTCACTGATGACTCTGATGAAGCTGTTTATTAAACCTTTCTCCAGTATTTTGAAGGGAAGGTTTGAGATTGGCTCTTAGTTAATAATTACACATGGATCGAGGTCATGTTGACTGTGACAGTGAGATAACAGCACACTTCAGAAAGTGTCAAGTCTGTCAACATGATAAGATATTAAAACACTGCTAATGTTCATATGACTGCAGCTACAGTCACAGATGAGTGTGTGGACTCACAAAAAGAGACAAAAGATTCAAAGTTGGACATTTTATTGAAAAGTGAAACAAAAAGAAAGAACACAACATTTGATTTTGACATTCATTTCTGTTCATCAGTTCACAGTAAAATGCACCAAACGTTGGCTGAGCGTTCCTCCAGAAGCCCAGTATTCATGTTAATGATGTTTGATGGATCATCAGGCCCTGCAGTGGGTATCAGACTGTGCCGTCATAAATCTACTGAACCCTCTGACAGGCGACACCGTTCTCTAACCCGATCTAACAAACCTTTAAGCTGCCTTTAAATTCTTCACTCGCCCAAACAAACAGCAGACACTCTGCAGCTTGACTCAGCCTCATATCTCCATTCTGTCTACTCAGGATCAACACTGACCAGCTGACCTGACGGACAGCTTCATGTGAACCCCATCACTGTCTGTTCCACGAGTTAGCCGCTCCTGTGGTGTGACGAGCTGTCCTTAAGTGTTTCTCCTGACGTGTCTCACCAATAATCGCTTCTTAATCATGTTAGACACTGTATTCAGAGTAGTTAATGCAGTTATTCTACAACCAACCAACAAAAATATCATTTAAAATGCATCAGAAAACCTACTTTAACATGCTTAGAAACTTTGATAGGAAACACATTATTGCATCAAATTCAAATGAAGCATAAAATAAAACATTAATGAAAACAATAAGACATTATTATAGAAACTGATTTAAAACATCAATTCTAAATTTATAATGTGAACGGCAACAATTACATTTCACATAAATCAAATACATCATAACTATTACTATCCTTCAGTCTTGTTTTGTTCTGTAAAGGTGTGTAATGAATCACAGGTCACAAGAGGAAACTCGTCCAGTGTGTTTGTGCTTCAGGTCTCTGGATTCAGTTTCTCAGAGAGCTCAGAGCTGCTGTCAGGAGCTGTAAGGTCAGAAACAAACTGTGTCAAGTCCACTCATCCTGCACTGAGCTTTCACAAACACTAAATACAGTCCTGAAAAAGTTCATCTGCACAATAATGTGAAAGCCTTTTCATCTCCAGCAGACAGTGTGTGTCAGATCAGAGGAAACACAATCAAAGGTTACTTACGAGATGGAGGCCGTTGGACTGAAATCAAGACAAAAGACAAATCATTTCACTTCCAGCTGGAAATGACAGAATATCTTTCATCAGCTCATCCCCTCTTCTACTCACTCAAAGTGAAAAATAAATCCATTCTATCCTTCTGTTTAGTCCTGGCTTCATCTCTGTTCTCTCACTTCTCTCCACATCATCATGGTACAGTCATATTATCACCACTCTCTGAGCCTCACACAGCTTAAAGTGTTGGTCGCTTCAAACTGTTCAGTGCACAGAACTGATGCTTGTTTCAGCTTTTCAACCTGGATAAAAGCATCAACTCAGAGACGAAAACCAAAGGACTGAAAAGGTCAATGAAGCAGTTTCATTTGTCTCTCTCACCTTTCTTCTTTTTGTAGAAGATGAATCCAGCAGCAGCAGCAGTGATGAAGAGGAGAAGAAGAACAACCACTACAGCAGAGATGAGGACGGTCTCGTCACTGGGCTTCTCTGTTCAAGAAAAAAAGAATTAAAATATGAAGACTGGCACATAGATCTGTTTTTATTTTAACCTTTATGTAACCAGGATTGATATTATTGGTTGTTTAAAGATCAATTTCCAGCTGAATTGGAAGAAAGAAGCTAAAATCCACAACAACCAACAGACCTGCAGTCACATTCAGCACCTTCTCATCTCATTCTCACCCCAGTTGGTCCTGATGGCTGCTTTGTCCAGTTTGGTGACGATGTCGTCCTTCACACCAGAGAGATGAAACACACAGTCGTACCTCCTCCAGTCTTCAGGTGGGACTGATGAAACGTTCAGGTCAGCGCTCGTCTGGAAGGTTCCGTCGTGGTTGGGGAGGATCTCTCCGAGCTCCACGTCCTCATGAATCTCCTCTCCATCTTTCCTCCAGATGAGTGTGGCTCTGTCAGGGTAGAAACCTGAAGCGTGGCAGCTGACTGGAGAGGAGGGAGTCTTCTGGAGGAGAGATACTGAGGGGAGCTCTGCAGAGAGGAGCAATTAAAGACATGTGAGATGCTGAAATGTGAGTGTCCATGCTGGTCCGCATCAGTGGAGGACAGTTGTGATCGGTCAGCCTGAAAGTGAGCTCAATCAATAACAGAAGGTGTGACAATTACGACAATAATGTCACTAATAACATAAACTTTGATGTAAATCATAGTGGATGTATTTTCCTGAGGACCAGCTGCTTTCTTGTAAACAAACACAGTTTGTGTTTACATTCAGTGTTTCTTGACAAAATGAGTGTGTGGATCGTTGAGGTCGAACAAATGTGTCGAATGCATTTCCTCCCTGATGAAACATTTGCAAACCCAATTTTTAAAACATTAATTACATCTGGGTTTACTTGCTAGCAGTTTTCTTCTTTGCTGCTTTTTTGGTGCATTATTACATTTCTACTTGTGTTGGTCTAAAAGATACAAATAAACATGGATAGCACAACTAGTGGTCAAAAACTGCATAAAGTATCTTCAAGTGAACTCAAGACTCAGAACACAACAGATACGTTAGGCAAACAACATGTAAATAACTCTTCTCTAAACTGAATGCAGCAGATGTTCAGACCCAGACATCCATCATACGAGCTATAAGAACAAATGACAGCACGACACAACGACCCATTTGTTCCACAACCTCCACACTGTCTGTTTGTAGTCAGAGAAGGGAACTACACCACCACTAAAGAGACTCACTACAGTCAGAAAAGAGAAGATCTGCCTGTTTTTCTGATCAATCAGTGTCACTGAAACTGTGTGAACCTACTGAACTCATGCTTTGATGGAAAGTCTTGTCTGATTGGTTAGGACTGAATCAGATCTTACTGCCACAGAAAATGATCAAGAAGAAGGTGATGTCATCATGACATCAGGTCATGTGATTCTACCTGTTCTCTGCAGAGAGTCCTTGCTGAGGACATAATACTTCTTCAGCCACACAGGACAAAGCTCAGTGAGGTAATAAAAACTAGATTTCATTCCTGCTTCATCACCATCCCATCTCAGTTTGGTGGTCACAGCTTGTTGTTTTGGAGCGATCCATGTCAGCGTCTTCAGGTCCAATGATAGAAAGTCTTCTCCATCATAACCATACTGATTAAAACCATTAACCTCTCCAGTCTCATCATCCCACTCACAGCCATCTATCTTCTGGAAAATAAGAACATCTGACAGACACAAACAGACTGTGATTAATAATGATGTACAGATGAAATCTCCAGTGAAAGATGATCTTAAAGATATTGTTGCATTGTGTGATGAGCTGCTGTTCTCCAAGTCTTGAGCTGTGTTCATGATTCAAAAGCACATAATCAGTGCACTTTCTCTTTACATGAGTGATGAAACACAATTTCTCTTTCACAGTTTTAAACTTACAATCATTGTTATTCTATTATTTTGAGGATTGCAGCAACATGCAGCAACAAGTCAAAGCAGCAGCTGATTTCTGTTTGCATGCTGACTGACGGCTTGTGGTCGGCTGCTGTCTGTAAACCATCAGGATGGCATGATTTACATCAACTTCTGCTTACATTTCAGAGTAAAATTACATCTGAGTATTATCTTCAGGCTCTGTAGAGGCTCACTGTACAACTAAGATGCAGAACAGCAGGAAAAAGTCAAATAGAATATTTTTCATACTTTACCTTCACTTTGGTGCTGCTTCAAAGTGTACAGTGTGGTTTTGAATAAGTTTGGCTGATTCTGAAAACACTCTCTTCTGTACCACTCCAAGTGCTGAGGATCGTTTTCTAGTAATGTTTTCATCCACTCCTGTTTTGGCGCTACTGTCTTTTCCTTGCTGTTGCAGTAAAGTGACAGATGTTCATCAACCACTGTAGCTCCCACAAACTCTGGAAAGTTTGGGACTCCATAAGATGCAGTCACGAAAAGCTTCAGGGAGTGTTTCACTGCAGGCAAACAGAGTGTCACAGAGTGTCACAGAGTGTCATCAGCAGGTTGCAACAGAGATACAGAGAGACTGGAAGAGTCACAGAAAGGCATAGAAGTGGACTTCTTTTGGCCACATCCCACACTGATGACCGCTTCATTGTGAACAGTGCCCTGTGGACCCGGATGACGAATGCCACTCAACTCCAGGCACATTTAAGGGAGGTGAAAGGCACCCAATCGTCAGCAGACCATTCGACACCGTTTACATCAGCGTGGTCTGCGTGCTAGACGACCTGCAACGGTACCTGACCACACCACCAGGCATAGGCGTCATCGTCTTGCATGACCCAGGGAGCGTTTACGCTGGACGAGGGACCAGCGGGCCTCAGTGCTGTTCTCTGATGGAAGTCGATTCACGTTGAGCAGAAATGATGGCTGCCAGCGATGTTGGAGACATGAAGGAGAGCGCTATGCATCAGCCACTGTTGTCACCAGACAAGCCTTTGGTGGTGGTGGTGTTACAGTGTGGGCAGGTGTGTCTAGTCAATACAGAACTGCCCTACACTTTGTGAATGGTACAGTGACAAGCCCACACTACCTGAATAACATCATTAATCCAGTCATTGTGCCCCTGCATGAACAGCACAGGCCTAACTTCATCTTCATGTATGACAGTGCTCCAGCTCATCAAGGTCGCATCATTAGGGAACAACTGCTGGAGACTGGGGCACCTCAAATGGAGTGACCTGCACTGACCTGAATCCCATAGAAAACCTATGGGGCTAGCTGATTTGCTGGGTCGAGGCTCGTAACTGTGTACCCCAGAACATCAATGACCTGAGGGCCGCCTTCCAAGAAGAGTGGGATGCCATGCCTCAGCAGACAGTAAGTCGACTTGTGAGCAGCATGAGACATCGTTGTCAAGCTGTAATTGATGCTCAAGGGCACATGAGAAATCATTGAGACAGTGACACCACCACTGTTGTTGGCTTTTGTTTCAATAAATTGTTTGAGATGAGGAAATCACCATTGCATGCTTCATGCTTAAATGCCCTACTTTCATGATATAATGTCACTGTAAGTGTGAACTTTTTACATTTCCATAAATTTCACCCTAAAGCCAAATATCCCGAAGTTTTTGTGGGTAGTGTATTTAGTTCACCCAAAAATGTGACAGTAGTATTTGCACAGTCACTTAAATTCTGCTGCTTGACTTCAGGGAGTAACTATCATTATGAAATTAACATTAGCCGCACAAGGATAGAACAGCAACAACAGATCCAGGAGCAGGAACTGAGCTATTGTTAGCTGAGCTGCTGGCTAACAGCACCAATGTAGCATCACAAAGTCATTCTTTCTGACAGCAGATCTTTGTTTGAGTTGCTTACTCTATATTTCCTTCATTTCCTTCTTTCTGTCATTAATTTCATTATTGCCTTTGTTATCCAACAGGGCAAGCAGGTAGACCTTGAGCGACATTTATTTTCCTAAGATGGCATTGGCATTGTAAGACCCGCCTTAAAAGTATGTAATACTTTTGACTTTGACAATGAGAGAGACAAAACAGCTGAAGAGGAAGTTTCAGGACTATTGTGAGCCCAGAAAAAACTTACCTTATATACTGTTATAGTCTGTGTTATGTTTATTTTTCTTTCCTTCAGTTGATTGTAATTGTACTGTCTCCCTGTCTGTAGTGGAGGTGTGGCCTGACAGTGCGGTGAGCCGATGACGCACCTGAGGCAGATCTCCACTGATTCAACACACACTTAAGCTGCGTGGCAGTGTCGGCACACTGCCAGATTGTCAAAGCTGTTTAGCCAAGACTCTCCAGCCACTTTTGTCCTTGTGCCGTAGCATTCCCATTCCTAGTAGTCTTGTTCGCCTTTGTATTCTTGTTCTTGTCTTGTCTTAGTAGTCTGAGTCTTTGGTTTGATTTATTGATCATTGTCGAGAGGTAGTTTTTCTTCCTACCCGTTCGCCACGGTGTAGTGATCTTTTTGTTTTATTGGGCTGATTTTGTGTTCTTGGTATTTTTTTCGGTAATTAAACCGTTTGTTTAACAGATCCCTGTGTCTCCTGCTGATTATCCACTCCTTGGGTTCTGCTATAGTTCACTGATTCAACAGAATCGTAACATATACGGCACATCCCTGAGGGGAATTTGTTTAAATTTCCCCTCGGTGATAAATAAAGGAATTCTGATTCTGATTCCGGTTCTGACATGTTCTTCACACAAGCCCAGAAAAAGTCAGAATCTATTGATGCATATGTCACAGATTTAAAAATAAAGCTATAAAGACTGTGAATTTGGACAGTTGCCTGACTCCCTGATAAGACAGGATAGTATGTGGCATAACTAATGATCAAGTGAGGGGCAGACTGTTAAGAGAAGCAGATCTGACTCTTGAAAAAGCGATTGATATTTGCCGTGCAAGTGAGATCACATCCAGTCAAGTCAAAGCACTGGCTGAGGAAGTAGAAGTGAACAGAATAAGTACAGTCAGGCCAAAAGACAATTAAGTTAAAGCCAAAATAGTGCTACTTGTTATTGTCTACGGATGTGAGAAATTCCCTCAGTATGTTTATGGACAAGACATTCAGGTTGAGAGTGACCACAAACTGCTGGAAAGCAACAGAAGAGGACTCTGAAATGCAGCTACCGAAAGACATCAAATTAGGGGGATGGCCAAAGGAAAGAAGTGCAGTCCCAAAAGAAATTCAGCCCTATTGGACATTTAGGGATGACATCACACACACATCTGGGCTGATGTTCAAAGCAGCAAAGCTCATTGTTCCACATCAGCTAAGATAAGAGATGCTTAACAAGATCCATGAGTCACATTTAGGAATTGTAAAGTGCAAAGAGAGAGCCAGAGACATTCTGTATTGGCCACACATGTCTTCACACATTGAGGAGATGGTATCTCAGTGTGCCGTTTGTAATGAGAACAGGAACAGTAATCCAAGGGAGCTGTTACTCTCACACCCAATACCAGACAGACCGTAGGAGAAAGTAGGGACTGATCTCTTTCATTACAAAGGATCTGATTTTCTGTTATGTGTGGACTACTTCTCAAAGTTCCCTGAAATCAGTAAGTTAAGACACATGACCAGTAGCGGTGTCATAGTAGCAATGAAATCAATGTTTGCGAGGCATGGCATTCCTGAGGTTGTAGTTTCAGATAATGGTCCCCAGTATGCCAGTACTGACTTCAAAGACTTTGTAAAAAGCTGGGAATTCAGGCACACCATGTCAAGCCTTGGTCACGCCCAGTCAAACGGTCAAGCAGAAAGAACAGCACACACCATTAAAAATCTGCTGAAAAAATCATTGTTAGAATATTGCAACACTGGAAGGAGGAGGATTATCACCAGTACAGCTTCTAATGGGACGCCGGCTGAAAAGAAAGCTGCCAACCTCAACCTCACTGCTGATTCCAGATGGAACTGTCCAGGTACGCAAGCAGATGATTGAAAAACAAGAGAAGCAAAAACTCTACTTCGACTGGCCAACGAGAAGGCTGTCTGACCTTCAAGCAGGAGAAAAGGTCAGGGCGCAAAGAGGAGAGATGTGGCAGCCAGCCATGGTCCTGCGCAAGCATGAGCAACCACAATCTTTTGTGGTTCGCACACAAGATGGGAGATTGTACAGGAGAAACAGAAAATATCTGCGGAAAACAGATGAGAAAACCTTTCAAGCTACAAATGAACAGGATATCTGCCACAACAGTGATGCAGGGATAAAAGACTGTGACACTAGGGATGAAAATGCAGAAAACACACATTCAGCTGAGCATACAGTTGCAGAACAAAAAGAGACACATGTTGAACAACGTGATACACTCTCACATCAAAGTGAAGTGAGTTACTGGGTCATCTAAGTGAAGACTGTAGGCATTTAGCAGTTCTAACATGTTACAGTGTGTAATGCTGGTTATTTAAAAACTTAAATGTTTGGTGAATTTCATGTTTGAACGCTTGAGTAGATCTTATGTTCTGAAATAAGACGTTTTACAGTTTTCAAGTTTGACAAAATAACAGACCCTCATGTGTTAAAGAAAAAAAATGTTAAAAAAGGGGGATGTAATGTAATAGGCTTTATGCCACACCCATAGTCAGGGGTGCGTATGTGGTATATCCAAAATATATACATATGGTCATGGCGGAGTTAAATAGTGAAACTGATGTTGATCTGTGACTTCCGTAATTTTTGAGCACTTTATTTTTTTTTGTTGCCAATTTTAATTTATTATTTCCATATTAAGGGTTACATTCAAGTATCAATAATAATGTCATGATTGTTTGGAGATAACATGATCAGATCGCAGGGAAACAGGGAGGGCGGAACCAAAGTTAGTTCACGTTGCGCCCAGGTGATTCCAGGTAATGGACTCCGACGGTCCCCTCCTCAGAACATATTGGAAACGCAACACGGGTGGTTCATCTCTCTCTCTCTCCTGTGATATTTCCCTGTATTTTTCAGGTTAGTACACCGTGACAACCACAAAATGACTACCTCTAAGAGTTAACATACTTTAGCATTAGCGGCATGCTTTTGGTGATGTTTGTCAATGAGTAAAAGTAAGTTTGATGCGAGTTGAAATCTCCGCTCTACTAAACAGAGCCACTGGGCGGGTTTCTCCGGAAAATGGCTGCCTGCCTGTTGTAAGCGGAGCTCATGCATTGTGTGTAGCCATTGTTTTTCTCATGTATTTTCCACTTTTGGGCCCTGAACACCTGACGAATATTGTAAAAATAAGTTGCTTTGTTGGGAATTAATATTATATGGTGTTTGTTTACCATAGGAATATTACAGGAATTACTTGAAGGATTGATGTGTATTTTCGAATGCTGTTTTCTGTTCGGCTAGCTACAGTTTATTGTGTCAATCCGTATTTTCATTTTGTTAAAAGGTGCTAGTAATATTTTAGATGAGTTTATGAACATTCCCTATGCAAAAGGTCTACTGTTTACATTGATATCAGTCTGCACTATCTTAAATAGCTTTCAGTGAAATTTGGTATGTCAAATGTGATTCTTGACTTAAACGCTATATATAATTGTAGCCATGGTAACAGCACAGACGCTGAAAATATGCTTTTGCAGGAAGTAAAATGTATTATGAATCCTTTTGATTCATCTATTTATTTTGGATCTATTTTGAGTTTTATAATGAATATGGAACTACATGTGATGTGAAATACAATGTGTTTCTTGAATTTATGTAGGGACAGATGAGGACCAAACAATGGACACTGATACAGAGACTTACACTTAGGGAAAGAATGTTTGTTTTATTGTGGAAAATTGCAAAGTAAAGAGAACATATTGGAAACGCAACACGGGTGGTTCATCTCTCTCTCTCTCCTGTGATATTTCCCTGTATTTTTCAGGTGTGCGGAGGAAAGGACCACCATTCATTTTGTTATTTTGGTCACTCAGTATTAGAGACCGGTAACACGTATAAGGCATAAAGCCTATTAAAGCCGAGTAAAGAAACTAAGTGGTCAAGCCTCATAAATATAACAATGCCTTTGCCATCCGAGGAACAAATAATTGCAGCATGGTGTGCATCAGAGGGGATTTGTGGGTAGTGGGTATACGCAATGCCGACTGAAAAGCAAGTGGCAATGCTCTCAAGTCTCACGCATTAGGCATGAGACACACGCATTTCAAGCCGCTCACACGCGACACCTTGTATGTGTTATTGTTTATGGTTCAGCCAAAATCTTACTCTGAATTCAGTTCAAAACTTGATATCCCTGAAGTGGGTATACACCGTACACCTACGTATACCCTGCACTACACCTCTCAGTCCACACATCACACTCATTAATGTGATGCATTCAGTTTGATTCAGTTAAAACACACCAGGCTTATCAGGTTAGTACAAAG
>JBBMOE010000528.1:2500-10509 GCA_037975065.1 Chaetodon trifasciatus
GGATCAGTCTGAGATGAGGAACGACTCCCTGCATGTATGAACACTGGGTCTTTGTGGATCTTGTCGGCTAACAGGATGGCGCTTTCGAGCAGCAAGTGTAGCTAGCTAACGAAAGCTAACGCTAATACTCCGAGTCAGCTGTGAAGTCTTGTGTCCAGCTGTAAAAGCGTCTTCATAGCATAGAGTTAAAAAAATAAGGGATAAAAATAATAAAATGAGGCTAATTAAAAGCTTATTTGTGCTAACATCCTTGACTTGGAGCAGCAGAGCAGCGGTTTGATTAGACTCTGCTTTACTGTTTTTCGTCAGTTTGCTTCACTTTGATCAGAGGATTCGAGGAAAGAGCCGCGACTTTGACTTTGTGATGGTTTCAACCATTTAGAAAGCTGATAACATGCTCATTGACTCGGGACGTAACACCTGGTTTCTACTGCAGGTATTAAGCTAGTTAGCCAGACATGCTAATGTTAGCAGCTTCCGTTAGCGCCGATAAAGACAAAGTTCCATTTGTTCCTCACACGTCGGCTCAGTTCAATTCAACCTCAAATATTTTTGATTTTCCTGCTTTGATTGTCACGTCTGGCTGGCCTCTTCTCCATAGCAACAGCAGCTGAGGCTCATGGGTGTTGTAGTATTTAGAGACCGAAAACATCTGGTCGTCGTCTCTGATGATGAACGCTGACCAGAAGCAGCAGATCAGGTGAGACAACCAGATCCACGATCAGACACCAGATCAGCTCCCGATCAAGACGTAAACGGTAGAAATACGGCGTTCATGTTCCAAAGTCATCTGCCAACATCTGTGATTGGCTGACATCAGATGACATCACTTTGCAGGACAGGTTGTTTGTTCTGAGTCTGAACTGGACCTTCAGGACTGATCCAGGTGGTCTCACAGAAACCATGAACATGAAGACAAACGAAGGCCTGAAGACTGAATATTCTGCTTTTCTTGTTTTTGAATGTATGATGGCTGCGCTCGTGGTCAACATGGACTTCCCCCCGTGAACACGTGCTCTGAGACGCGCGCGCCGCTCGCCGCGCTCATACGTGCAGGTCTCCAGAGTGTCCGTTAAAAGACTTCAGCTCTCCTGGTTTGTTTTCGTGTTCATTCGTTTCATTTGAGAAGCTTTTTATACGTTTTGCTACAGAAACCAGTGAAATGACGTGTTCTGATTGGACGGCCGAGCTGTGATTTTTCATTTATTTTCTCTCTGTCGTCTCACTCGTTCATAAAAAATGCAGCGTGCTAATGAAAAAGGTAAAATCTCTCAGTGGAGCTGTGAGGACAAACATGGCGGCAGAAGAAAAGAGGAACGCCGTCAGTGTTTCACGCTCTGATTACTGCGACGACTTAACGAGGTTCACGTGAGCTGGCAGGTCCACACCAGGTCACCACAACCAACACACACACACGTACACACACACACGCACACACACACACACACACACACACACACACACACACACACCTAACACACCCCACACGTACACACACACACGCACACACACACCCTCGTCTGTCTGTAGGCCTTCAGAGGGCCACGCTGCTGTTTCAGGACTTCGGTGTTTTCTTTTCTTTTCTTTCAGCTGCTGCTTTCGCTCACTTTCAGGGAGCCTTTCACTTTTAATTAATCTGATTAAACTGAAGCTGTGACAATGTAAACAGCTGCTTCACAGAACCAACATCAGTGTAAATCTACGGAGCCCCTGAAGGGTCATGGTGTGGTCTTCTGCCCTGTGTGTCACCTGTGATCCACCTGGTACCTGCTGGGACCTCTCAGCGTGTCGGTCCGGTCCCGTCTCGGTGAAGATGTGACACTTGACGTGATGCGTTTAAGTCAACGTTACCATTTTGTCCAGTGACAGCTGAGCTAGCGGCGAGCTAATCTGCTAGCGCCTGACTTTCTAACAGATCTCACTGGCTGTACTTTTTTCAGTTTTGGTCAGTAACAGTGAATATATCACAATTTGTCATTTGGCAGACGCTTTTATCCAAAGCCACGTACATATGAGGTTTTCATACGACACAAGCAAGGTTCTAGACGGGAGAGAACAACAAGAATAAGTGCCCTAACGCAACTCTCTGGTCCAACTGGACGGAGGTGCTACAAGACAATGCTATGAAGTGGTGCAAAAAGTGCATAGAGTCCACAGAGTTTTGTTTGTTTGTTTGTTTGTTTTGTTTGTTTTTTAAAGAACAAGGTGTTCAGTAAAGAGCTCGGTCTTTCGTCTTTTTCTGAAGGTCCAGAGGGACTCTGCAGAACAAATGGAGTTTGGTAACTCGTTCCACCACCTGGGAACCACATATTCATGTAGGAATGAGGTATTTTGTCCTGCAGTGACGCTGAGCTGCTTCCTCCTTCCTCCTTCCTCCTTCCTCCTTCCTCCTCTCTGACTCTGAATGGAGGTGCTGGATTCACGGCGTCCCACGAAGAGTCCGTCACGGCTCAGGAGCCTGATTGAAGCTCGTTAAAGGTGTTTTCAAACTGCTTTACACTCTGACTTTTGACTCCTTCAGTCCTCCTTCCTCCGCCATCATGGAGGAGCTTCCAGTGTCTTAACTGCGCCTCGAGGAGACAAGGAGGCTTCTGGAGGAGCTCAGAGGGAGGGAGGGAGGCGCGAGGGAGGGAGGAGAAATGTTGGCATAATGAAAAGAGGAGAGAGGGGAAGGAGGGAGAGGAGGAGAGGAGGAGAAATGGGGGAGGAGAGGTGTTTGGCCCCCGGTTACTGTGATCCCTGCTCTCTGATTGGCTGATGGTGTGGAAGCTCAGGGATTGGTTGCCGGTTCAGGGAGCTGTGTGATTGGCTCGTGGTCTGCAGACTGTCTCATAGCAGCCAGTAATAATTGATGTGGAGTGTGTGTGTGTGTGTGTGTGTGTGTGTCAGTCATAAATATATCATGGTGTTCAGCATTCAACATTTTTCTTTTTGTCTCTTAGTGAAAGTGTTCTTTCCTTTCCTCCTTTCCTTCCCTCCTCGTTTCCTCTCCTCTCCTCCTCTCCATATGATCTTCCTCTCCTCTCCTCTCCTTTCTTCTTCATGTCCTCCTCCTCCTTGTTCTTTCTCCTTCGTCTCACGTCAGTTTCTTTTTGTTGGTTTAGTTTTAGTTGATTTGTTTTCACGATGAAAAAGCAAAATGTTTGAAAGGAGTAACGAGGACTCAAAAACCCAAACGTGCGTTTAAAGAAATCACGTAACAAACAATAAAATCCAAAACTGAAATTTATCAGGAAAGAAATGAAAACATTCGAACATGAATAGAAAACAGGCACATGGTGTATTGATCACTGATCGATGCCCGATCAGGCTGACACACAGATACACGTGTGGAAAAACTGTCGTCTTACCATCTTATCTTATCTTATCTTATCTTATCTCATCTTATCTTATCTTATCTTATCTTTCTTAAATTAATCTGATTCTTTCAACTTGAAAAAAAACAAAGAAATCTCTTCGGACGAAAAAGCAAAAATTTGACTCTCAGTTACTTTTGTTTTCATCAGGAAATGACATTTATTAATTCTATTAACTAAAAGAAAGATGTTTACAGAAGAGAAGGAGGAAGTAGAGAACGTCACTTTAGCCTCGTTTGCACACCTGGAACGCCTCACCTGCATGGACAGAAGCGTGGACAGAAGAGTGGACAGAAGCGTGGACAGAATCAGGACGGAGGTCTTTCAGAAATGAGACGTTTTATGTCTTCTGTCCCGTTGCTGCTTTGCTCCCAACAGCCTTTGCAGCCCTGTGGGACGTGTCTACTTCCTGGACATGAGGAAAATGGCTGCGCCCCCCCCCCCTTCCTCCCTTCCTTCCTTCCCTCCTCCCTTCCTTCCCTCCCTCCCTCACAGACTAACCCTGGCCTCCACCAGTTTATGGCTCCTTGGAGAATGTTACCATGACAAAAAGCGGGCCTGTCTACCTGCTTGGAGTCCTGGGGCATGCTGGGAGCTGTAGTTCTGTCAGCAGTGATAATGAGAGTTACCTGTCAGAGACTGTGAGACAGCGGGGACGGCCTGCGCAGGGACAGTTCCACTCAGAACCACAGAACCGTTCTGCAGGTGTACATTCAGCTCAGAGTTCTCCAGGTTCCACAGGTGAAGCGTCTCAGTGGGAGAACCAGCGAGACGTCGACACGCTGCAGTTCTTCTGGAGCGTCGTGTGATTTGAGTGAGAAGAATAAAACGCAGAGTTATTTTTAGATCCTGTAAAGGAGCAAAGCGATTTAATATTAATGATCTGATCTGTTTGGATCGGAGAGAAACGCTCTTTTGTGGTGGTGAAACAGTGAAAGACGATGTTCAGTGGACCTCCGTCTCGTCGTCCGGCTCAGTCTCAGACCTGGATTTGTGGTTTGGGCCTGTTTCTGAGGCGACGTGGAGCCTCGCTCTTCGCTCTGACTCCTCTTCCTCATTCACCTGCGTGTTTTATCATTTCCATGAATACGAATGGAGCTCCTGTGATCCACATGAATACCAAACAAACAGATTCTGTCCCGCTCGTCGTCTTCGTCCTCCCTCAGCTGATTACTGCAGCGGGAGGTGGACTGATGCTGCTCCTCTACCCATGATGCCCCTGGAGAGACGTTTACTGTCACAGTGGTCCTCGTGGAGGAGAAGGAGGAGGAGCAGCTTTCCGCTGAAGGACGACAGACAGCCGCTGATAGACTCTGCTCTGGACCTGGACATTTGTCCTCTTCGAAGACAGAACTGTCTCCTGGATTTTCTCTTTATGTATTCAGAGTTTGTTATGACAGACAACCAGAGGTTCTTCTATCGATCGGTAATCAATCAAAATTCACCAAATGAATCTGCTGAGGTTCTCTGTGTGAGTGGACGCTCATGTCCACACCTGGTCCTGGTCTCAGCGGTTCTGCAGCCCCGCTACACACACGCCTCCACCAGTACGATGTCAAACTGTCAGAACGTTGTCGTGTTTAAACGTGTTCTGCTTTAAATGATCATTGTGGAGGAACCTGTATACTGTAATGATGACAGAACACCAGCGTTTAGACTGGTCCCCTGTAAGCCACTTCCTGTTGTAAGGTGTCAGATCTGTAAACTCTCTCAGCTGGTTTGATGGGACAGATCACGTCCACTCAACTGGACACCTGCTCCCTCCGTGTCCAACGAGTCCTCTGCTGTGAACTCTGCCTTCCTGAAGCTTTTCCAGAGTTCATCTTAGAGGTTGAGTCTCGTGGTGGACGTCATTCGTCCGTCCTCGCGTGTGGAAATGAGACAACGTGAATGCGTTTGTTCTTCATCGGTGTCTTCTTATCGACTCGACGCCTTTTTAAGATATTTCTGATTGAATTTCTGCTGTTTCGGTTCAGATTTCTGAAACTTTACGACCATCAGCTCCGACACACAGCTCCCATCATGCCTCACCTCAGGGCGGCGTGGGCGGAGTCATGTTGGCAGGTCAGAGAAAATCACTTCAGTCTTCAATGAATACATAAACAGGCCCCCCGCCTGCTCGCACTCACTCTGTCCTCCCATGATGCCTTGCAGTGCCCTATTCACTGTGTTTATATGGGGACGGCGCCTGCGGAGCCCATTTTGCTTCCAAAACTGACCCCAGACAGTGTCCCTCCGCCCCCCACTGCATGCTGGGAACACACCTTCATCTTGTCATTCATCAGCCATCCTCACCCCCTTCACAAGGGGAAACCTTCATCCTCCTCTTCCTCCTTGTTCTCCTCATCCTCGCTGCAGATTTAGAGAGTCACAGGTCGTCCTGTGTTTGTGTTTTTAGCAGCGATGTGTCCAACTGTCCCTCTGCCAATCAAAACCCTCGACTCTCAGCGCCGCCTCAGCACTTGTTGGGACTAATTTCACAGAAACAAAACAAGAAGAAAACACTGAAAGTACTTCACAGTGTGAGTAACACCGTCAACAAGCTCTGCACGAGGACGCTGTCTCTGCAGGTTTTACCGGAGGAGACGAAGAACTGCTGTTAGCATGGATGGACTGATGATGTCATTCTGAACACGACGATGATGTGATGAAGATTACAGTGACTGACATTAATGCAGTATTGGTCCTAGTCTGACTGGAGGTACCAGCAGCTGTTAGCCGGTTAGCTCAGTTAGCTCGGTTACCTCAGTTAGCTCGGTTAGCTCAGTTAGCTCGGTTACCTCGGTTAGCTCAGTTAGCTCGGTTAGCTCGGTTAGCTTGATTAGCTCAGTTACCTCGGTTACCTCAGTTAGCTCGGTTAGCTCAATTACCTCAGTTAGCTCAGTTAGCTCGGTTACCTCAGTTAGCTCGGTTAGCTCAGTTACCTCGGTTACCTCAGTTAGCTCGGTTAGCTCGGAGCACCGGGGTGTTCTTGGTTACGACACCTGACGGCTTCTGCGTCTCCTCCCGAACATGGAGTCGTTTTGTTGTCCAGGTCTGAAGAAACTGTGAAACAACGTTGACCACATGACAACAAAGGTTGGACACGCCCACTTTGTAGAAATCTGTCCAATCGGGTGACTTTGTAGTATTTCAGCTCAACAGTATCCAGTCAGCAGGCTTACCTCTATAGCAGAGCGACTGCTGTCGACCAATCAGAGTCCAGCTCTGTGAGGACTGACAGGCTTACTGTCAGCAAACAGTGGAGACTGAAGACGAGTGCAGAAATCTAATATTCAGAGCTCTGTCCTCATTAGTGTCCACACTGTCCACGCTCCACACTGGACCTTTAAATAATGAATGAGGTTAGCGCTGCTACGCTACACTGATCGATCCAGCTGTGTGACGGCGGCTCGTTAACACGTTAATGTGGATTTGATATTCACGTGTCAGTGTGTGAGTCGACGCTGTTATAGGCTCACTGAAGGAGGCGGGGCTGAGCTGGGGGGGTCCGGACCCTCTGAACGTCAGCTGTGAAACACAACAGCTTGAATCAGTGCAGTACAGTGTGTACATAATGTGTACACACACACACTCACACACACACACACACACACACACACAGTCTGCAGCTGATGCTTCAGACCTCCTGGCTGTAATTATCTGTCCCCTGCCCCCCCTCATTAGGTCATCTTAATTAGTCCCATTAGGGTGGCCCCCCCCCCCCCCCCCAAACTAATCACAGCAGATTTTGACCAGTGGGGCTGAACAATTAGTGTTTCTATTAGTGTTTGGACAGGAAACACACACACACACACACACACACACACACACAGTTAATTAATTACTGTAACCACCAACAGTCACTATGATTGAAATAACTTTATTGAGCTGCAGCTGTTAACACACAAACACTGAGCTTCGCTTGGACAGAAGAGACGTCTCAACAACACTCTGTGTGTACTCTGTGTACTGTGTGTATACTCTGTGTACTTTGTGTATATTCTGTATACTGTGTGTACAGTGTACTCTGTCAGTCCTCTGAGTGTCCTTGGTGTTGTGTCCTCGTCCCTCTTCATCACACTCTGAACACGAGTCTCCCCTTCATTAATTCTGTCCCATGGCCCCCTCCCTGCTTTCTGATTGGCTGCCTGGGGGCCCGCTGTGGTAAGACGCCACATTTGTACGGGACGGTTTCTGACAAACAGGCAGCAGCGGGGACGCTAATGAACTCGGAGGAGACGAAAGAGCTCAGAGGACGACCGGGTCTCACTCTGAACCTGAACCAACAAAGTTCCCACAATGCACTGTGGCAGAGGATGGCGAGGAATGGCGGCCAGTGTTCCTTCTGTGATCAGGACTGAGTACTGAGTACCATGTACTGAGTACCGTGTACTTAGTGCTGTGTACTGTGTACTGAGTACTGAATACTGAGTACTGAATAGTATGTAGCTGCTCTCAGCCCGTCTCTGGTCTTGCCTTCAGCTGATCTCAGTTCAGTGAAGTTTTGGTTCAAGAACTGAGACGAAGAGCGAAGAACTGATTCAGGGACGACGACCGAAGCCCAAGAAGAAGAAGAAGAAGAAGAAGAAGAAGAAGAAGAAGAAGTCCAACGACAACAAACATGCAGACGGGTTCTCATGGAAGAACACTCACACACACACACACACACAC
>JBBMOE010000529.1:0-10475 GCA_037975065.1 Chaetodon trifasciatus
AGCAACGACTTCCTGTTCAGACTGAAATGATCTTTAACGAGCGGACTCTGGTTTGGAAAAGGACCGCTTCCTGTTTCCAGTCCGGCTGATTGAAGCACAGACGGCTGCTGCCAAAACTACAAAACCTGCACTGCTGTAAGCCGAATGTGTCCTTTCTCTGATCTGACGTCCCCACAGAGTGAATGTCCAGCCAGGTGTGAGGTCCTCACAATAACCTAAAAACAGCCCCCTCCCCGCTGCAGATCCCCCTCTGTTCACACATTGTGTTGTCATGCTGGAGCTTCATAATTAGGCCCAACACTGATCGGCACCTGCTGGAATAAAGACGAGGAAGGAGGAGCAGAGGGAGGCACAGAAAAGAAGAAAGACTCCTCGTGTTCTTTGGCGACATCACACGATGAGCCGACGAGTCGATAAAATACAGGAAGTGATGAACACATCCGAAGGCATTCAAAGACTGATGACGAGGAGGCTCTTCATCCTGTTAGCGGTTAGCATGCTGTGCTCCACGTTTGCTGGTAAGAACAGAAACTTTACCTTTGACCTGCACATTTTTAGGAACTCTGACGTGTTTGTGAAACAATCTGCAAAAGTGGAGAAATTAAGCAAAATCCAAAATGTTTCTACTCAAGCATCAAAGTCCTGCCACAGAAGACAAGACCGAGGCTGAGACAACACAGTCCATCAGTGAGCCAGGAACAGGCTGAAAACTGGGATTTTCTGACCATGTTTGACACAAATCCAGCATCAACCAACCAGGAGGCTCACAGAGAAGGTCGACTCAGCTGAGGTTTGTCCAATCAGCAAACGAATACGCCAAGAAACTGAAAATCTAACGTCCCCCGCTGCTCGTGTGTCTCCTCAGCAGAGACCGAGCTGTGGACCTCAGAGGTTTGTGAAGAAGACAGTGAGCGGTGAGTCCTTCTGCCACCTGCTGCACACTGACACACCTGTTCACCACACCTGCACTCTGACCTGACCCACAGGTGTCACAGACTGACAGTACTGAAGGTACTTTTACTGTACGTGCTACACTTTATTATCTTCACTGCAAGTATTCTGCTTCTGAACTTCAAACGTGCAGACAATGAATTTAAACATGATGATGATGAATCAGGTGGTGCTGATCTTTAAACCCCCCCCCCCCCCACAGACACACACACACCCTGTGTACATATGCATGCAGCTGGAGGACAGATCTGTCCTCCTGCTGTCAAACACACTCTCTGTTCTCTCTGTTTGCGCGGAGACAAAAGAGGACAGACACGTTCAGAGCGGCTCGTCCATCATTTTCTTCCATTTCGGCTCGTTGGTAACTGAACTTCTCCTGAACTCAGTTTGTCTTTAATGATGGCTGCAGAGTTTGACCTCTGAGTCTGAACAAATGAAGTAAACTGTTATTGATGATCGTTAAACTGCTTCAACACGTCGCTGTTTTCATCATACTTGCGTTGACTTGAAGTGAAACGCGCACGCGCACGTTTCTTAAATCAGAATAAAGTTTGCTCATCTGTTCGTAATGAAGCTAAAAACCACCTTCCTACCTTTCATCGGCTCCTCTTCACACTCTCTCAGTCCAGATTTTCCGGACCGTCTTCAGCCCGCGGATCAGACCTGTTGTCTCCTCAGCATCTCTGGCTCCCTCTGCTCTCTGCACCGCCCCTCTCCTCCACAGCGGCCCCGCCCCGCCCGACACCAAACGCACATCTCTGCCAATCAAAGGTCCTCCTGTCAAACACATGGCTGTCCTCACAGGACTGAGGTGTTTCTGTGTGTACACACAGTGAAAGATTTGATCTCACATGAAATTTTATTTGACTTAACAGATTTCTGTTCAGTCCTGATTCTGATGGACATTTTGTTTTGTCTCTTATGTTGATGATGTCTTATGATCTGTCTTTGTCATTTGTGCCCCTTTGATCTACTTTAAAGGACGAGAAATAAAACCAGTCGGTCGCACATTCGGACACTTTCTGTCCCGTATTCTTGTCCTCTAAAGCAGACGTGGTCCAGACGGTCATCTGAACTCTTTTCTTTCACCGTTACAATAAACAGCAAACAACACTTGAATGTCAGTTGTGTCACTTTATTCTCTTAAACACTCAATTTTACAAAGTTTCAGCCTAATAAAAATCAAGAACTTTTCAAATTTGCCCCAAAACATAAAACATCTGTGAGATGGGATGTTGTAGCGCCGCCGCCAGCGGGACAGTGCAACAGCAGCTCGACTTTGGTCCCAGTTTGTGTCTTGACTTTAGCTCTGCTCTTCGGCCATTTTGGTCCCATTACCATGGAGACGGCGGGGGTTTCAAATGCTATTGCACATCTGTTAGCACACACGAGTGGAAAGAGGGGGAGCGGGGACGAGATGAACCAGGAGAGGACGCGTCCATCGTGGAGCAGCAGCGTCCCGCCGCCGCTTCAGGAGTACATGGTCAGCTGAAGCCACTGAGGGACGGACGGACAGACGGACAGACAGACAGACAGACAGACAGCGTCTCAGTATCTCTACATGTCAACATTTCGCCTGCTGCTTTCACTCATCAGTGGATAAAGGGGGGGTGGGGGGTGGGCGGGCTGAAAACGATGCCTGTTACTGTGTTGGAAACTGTGTTTTACCTCCTTGATGTCCAGCTCGATGGAGCCACTGTTGTCCTTATCCAGAGTCTTAAAGGCTCCTGGGGAACACAGACACACACACACACACACACACACACACACACACACACACACACACACACATTACACATACGTCTGATCAATCAATACATTCATATTAATATTTAAACAAGCCGACAGTGATTCCTGTCGTCTTTCAGACCTTCACAGCTGAACAATCACAACTTGACTCTGAATCGTTTTGGAGCTTCAGGAGATCAATGAAACATGCACGAATAAACAGTTTGACCCAGTGAGGCTCCCGTAGAATAAAAGTGACATTACTGTACGATCTGGAGCAAGAAAGAATCGAACGAAACGAGAATTTAACGGTGAAGTCTGAGTTAGCGTCAGTGAGGGTGAGGAGGGTGAGGATGAAGGAGGAGAGACTCACTGCACATGGCGTCCAGTCGCACCAGGCAGCCGATGTAATTGTCAAAGTCCATGTCGCCGTGCTCATCGCTATAGCGACGGATAATCAGCTTGTAGAGCTGGTCGTTCAGGGGGAAACCTGCGCACACACACACACACACACACACACACACACACACACACACACACTGGTGTAAACATGGACATCACACAGACTTACACTCAGTCAGCCTACACTTGACCTCCGTCTTCATCCTAAAACATACTGATTGACATTATGAGGACATGCAGTTTGTCCCCACAGCATGAGGAACACATGCAGCACACACACACCTGCGAACTTGAAGGCTCCGGGCAGCTCTTTAGAGCAGATCACACCTGAACCATCGGTAACATGGGACAAGTAGACGCCCTGCAGACGATACACGACCATAAACATAAGAGAGAAGACGCAGACAGACTAACGTTTCTCCATGTGTCTCAGAGATCTGATGCCTGACTGATGGACAGCTGTCCTCTGGAGACACTGAGCTCACCTGCCATCTCTTGACGTTGTTCCAGAGGTATTTGAACTCGTGGAAGCCCAGTTTCCCCGTGCTGTCGCTCTGAAGGCAGCCGTGTCAAAGGTCAAACTCAGTAAACAGGAAACATTCGGAGCACTCACTAGTTGACTTGTAAGATGCAACATGCTGCTGCTAGCTAGCTGCAGCTCCTCAGACCAACATGTCAACTCGTGTGCAACATGCAAGTGAAGCAGGCACAGTACATTAAGTGATGTCACCAGACTGGATTAGCAAGTTATCACATTCTGCTTTTTAACTTCTCTGTACTTCTATTTCTAGTACTGTCGCTGAAGCAACTATGAACACTGACATACTGCAGTACTTAGTATCACTGATGCTGTACTGTGTTAGCAGCATGTATTGTTTTAGCAGCACGTGCGGTTTTAGCAGTATGTACGGTGTTAGCAGCATGCATGGTGTTAGCAGCATGTACTGTGTTAACATCATGTGTGGTGTTTGCAGCATGTGCGGTGTTTGCAGCATGTACGGTGTTAGCATCATGTACTGGGTAAGCAGCATGTACGGTGTTAGCAACATGTGCAGTGTTAGCAACATGTGCGGTGTTAGCAGCATGTGCGGTGTTAGCAGCATGTGCGGTGTTAGCAGCATGTACAGTGTCAGCATCATGTACTGGGTAAGCAGCAGCATGTGCGGTGTTAGCAGTATGTACGGTGTTAGCAGCATGCATGGTGTTAGCAGCATGTACTGTGTTAGCAGCATGTGCGGTGTTTGCAGCATGTATGGTGTTAGCATCATGTACTGGGTAAGCAGCAGCATGTGCGGTGTTAGCATCATGTACTGGGTAAGCAGCAGCATGTGCGGTGTTAGCAACATGTGCAGTGTTAGCAACATGTGCGGTGTTCGCAGCATGTGCGGTGTTAGCAGCATGTACGGTGTTAGCATCATGTACAGTGTTAGCAGCATGTGCGGTGTTAGCATCATGTACAGTGTCAGCATCATGTACTGGGTAAGCAGCAGCATGTGTGGTGTTAGCAGTATGTACGGTGTTAGCAGCATGCATGGTGTTAGCAGCATGTACTGTGTTAGCAGCATGTGCGGTGTTAGCAGCAAGTACTGTGTTGGCAGCATGTACTCTGTTAATATCATGTATGGTGTTTGGAGCATGTATGGTGTTAGCATCATGTACTGGGTAAGCAGCATGTACGGTGTTAGCAACNGTGTTAGCAACATGTGCGGTGTTAGCAACATGTGCGGTGTTAGCAGCATGTGTGGTGTTAGCATCATGTACAGTGTCAGCATCGTGTACTGGGTAAGCAGCAGCATGTGTGGTGTTAGCAGTATGTACGGTGTTAGCAGCATGCATGGTGTTAGCAGCATGTACTGTGTTCGCAGCATGTGCGGTGTTAGCAGCATGTACAGTGTCAGCATCATGTACTGGGTAAGCAGCAGCATGTGCGGTGTTCGCAGCATGTGTGGTGTTCGCAGCATGTGCGGTGTTAGCAGCATGTACAGTGTTAGCATCATGTACAGTGTTAGCAGCATGTGCGGTGTTCACAGCATGCGCGGTGTTCGCAGCATGTACAGTGTCAGCATCATGTACTGGGTAAGCAGCAGCATGTACGGTGTTCACAGCATGTGTGGTGTTAGCAGCATGTGCTGTGTTTGCAACATGTGCGGTGTGAGCAGCAAGTGCGGTGTTACCATCATGTACGGTGTTAGCAGCATGTACGGTGCTAGCATCATGTACTGGGTAAGCAGCATGTACTCTGTTAGAACCATGTGCAGTGTTAGCAGCATGTACGGTGTTAGCAGCATGTGCTCTGTTAGAACCATGTGCGGTGTTAGCAGCATGTACGGTGTTAGCATCACGTACTGGGTAAGCAGCATGTACTCTGTTAGAACCATGTGTGGTGTTAGCAGCATGTACAGTGTTCGCAGCATGTGCGGTGTTAGCAGCATGTGCGGTGTTAGCAGCATGTGCGGTGTTAGCAGCATGTACAGTGTTAGCAGCATGTGCAGTGTTAGCAGCATGTACGGTGTTCGCAGCATGCGCGGTGTTTGCAGCATGTACGGTGTTAGCATCATGTACAGTGTCAGCATCATGTACTGGGTAAGCAGCAGCATGTACGGTGTTCACAGCATGTGTGGTGTTAGCAGCATGTGCTGTGTTCGCAACATGTGCGGTGTGAGCAGCAAGTGCGGTGTTAGCATCATGTACGGTGTTAGCAGCATGTACGGTGCTAGCATCATGTACTGGGTAAGCAGCATGTACTCTGTTAGAACCATGTGCAGTGTTAGCAGCATGTACGGTGTTAGCAGCATGTGCTCTGTTAGAACCATGTGTGGTGTTAGCAGCATGTACGGTGTTCGCAGCATGTGCGGTGTTAGCAGCATGTGCAGTGTTAGCAGCATGTGCGGTGTTCACAACATGTGCGGTGTTAGCAACATGTGCGGTGTTAGCAGCATGTACAGTGTTAGCATCATGTACGGTGTTAGCAGCATGTGCGGTGTTAGCAGCATGTGCGGTGTTAGCAGCATGTGCGGTGTTCGCAGCATGTAAGGTGTTAGTATCATGTACAGTGTTAGCAGCATGTGCGGTGTTAGCAGCATGTCGGTGTTAGCAGCACGTACGGTGTTCGAAGCATGTACGGTGTTAGCAGCATGTGCGGTGTTAGCATCATGTACGGCATTCGCATCACGCTGTGTGGAAGGATACGTCCATGACAGCCACCATGCTCCTGCAGGACTCGATGCTGAAGCCGTCGGTCTTCAGGTCTCCGTCTGAAACAATAACGGTGAGTTCAGTCGAGCTGATTAGAACCAAATATTGAAACGTCAGAAGAAGAGAAACGTTAGCGTGAAGCTAGACTGTACAGGAAGTGAATCAGACTCACGTCTGCTGAGGATTTTGTTGAGGATGTTCATCAGCTCATTGGGGCTGACCTCCATATCCTGTGAACACACACACACACACAGAGACACACACAGACAGACACACACACACACACACAGGTTGTGTGTCTCCACAGAGGAAGCCCCTCAAACACAGTGAGTCACAGCTGATGTGACTCAAACCGAAATGTTTCCTTTTATTCCTTTGATCATTTTCCAGTTTGTGACTCACTGCTGAGAAACAAACCACAGAAACATGCAGACTGTTGCTAAAACAGTGTGAAGCTGCGCCGTGCTGACCATGTGACCCCCCCCCCCACCTTAACTTCAACCAGTTCTGTGGTGAAACTTATTGTTGTTGATGTTTTTACGTTATGTTACGTTATGAGCGATTTCACATCAGCGACACACAAGTGGTTAACAGCAGACTCTGCCTTTCTCGCCCGCCTGACCCCGCCCACCTGCGGCACAGTCAGGTGGGTGACAGAAACACTACTACAGACATCTTCATCCTCCTCATCCTCAGCCTTATTACTGCTGTTGACTGAGAAAATCCGCCCACTGCCAGCTAACTGGTCTAACTGGTGCACACGCCCCTCTGATGACTCAGAGACAACCGCACGCACGCAAGCGCACACACTCACACGCGCACACACACACACGCGCGCACACACACACACACACACACACCCCTCCCTGACAGACAATGGCAGGAATGCAGCGTCTCACACACCCTGAAGTCAACTCTGCTGTTTCCACACGTTGGTCTGACACAATAAACGGATTCACAGTTTATCTCTAACATTTAAACTCGAGCTGATACACAAAGTCAGTTTCTCCTCCTCCTCCTCCTCCTCCTCCTCCACCCTCACAGTCCCAGCATGCCGCAGGACGCACATGCAAAACAACCATGTTCATAAAGCAGACACGCTGGTTAACATCCGACCAGTGATGATGAACGAATCACTGAACAATGAAACGAATTCAAGATGGCTGACCGTTTCACTGAAGGTGAGTGAAGGTGTGGAGCTACAGAACTCGTCCCGCCTGACAACCAACCAGACAAAGACAGAGGGGACGGGACAGTGGAGGGTGGAGTTTGGAATGCGGCCGACAGCAGGCGGACAGGTGTGACAGGAGTCAGGTGAACAGAGAGAAAGACGGACTGACTGAGACAGACGGACCTTTAAAAACCACATCAGACCAAAGCACCTGTGACCAACCAGGTGAATGTTTCAGCAACGTCACTGAGGACACCTGAAGCTCAGGTAGAGCAAAATGCAAACCGTCCCTCAGGTTAAAGAGAGACGGACAGGAGAGCTGAAGACAGCCACAAGTCCAGAACAGGAAGCGGAGAGCAGAGACCTGCACCGCCGGTCCACCACGGTCCACCACGGTCCACCACAGTCCACCACAGTCCACCACGGTCCACATTCCTGCTTGTCCTCATGAAGCTGGAGCATGTCTCCTGGATGTCTCTGACTTTACTACAGACACTTTAGTGAGAGGACAATCAGTCACATGATGTGCATTTTTCTGTCGTCCTGCTGACAAACAAACTAAAACATGGCCGCCGCCTCTGCTGGGTTAGGAGAGTGACCCTAAACAGACTGCAGACGTAAACAAGTCAACACGCTGTGATTGTAAGAGTCTGCACGCTTGTGTGTGATTGGCTGAGAGGCCTGCAGTCATGTGACCCTCAGACCGTGAACCAGCATCAGAGCCTGACTGAAACACACCTGATCAACCAATGAAACGCTCAAATTCACCTAAAGCTGCAGTGTGAGCACGCAGCACTCAGACAGCAGGTCAAACTGGATCAAACTGGATCAAACTGGATCAAACTGGGTCAACCTGAATGTTATGGACTCACATCTCCAGCCAGCTGTTTGAAAACCCTCCGAAACTGCTTCTCCTCATCGCTCTCGTGAGCCTCGGCGAAGTTCAGAGGTCTGCGAGGGGGAGGCTGCACGCACGCGCACACACACACACACACACACACACACACACACACACAAAGAGCTACTGTTAGATCACACACATTCCTCAGAGTGTTGACATTCAGTGTTTGTTTGCTTCTGAAATCAAAATCAGTTCAGTCACAGAGATGAAGATGAATCAAACTTCAGTTCACAGTTTAGGACTCGGGACCTGTCTCAGGACCCGGACCTGACTGGGAACTAAGATCGGACCTCCGAGGTCGCTCTGTTTCTAACTGAGTCCACATATAATCCAACATATGATCTGTGGCCTGACAGACAATGCAGACAGGAGAGGATGCATGAGGAGGAGGAGGAGGAGCTGCTTCATCAGGTCTGGCAGCTTCCTGAAGTCAGGACTTACCGGGTCTGAAGGAATGAACTGAGCGGGGTCGATGTTGCTGCAGGAGGAGAAAGCAGAGTCAGAGTCAGGCCCACAGCACAGTTAGCCTAGCTTAGCACAAAGACTGGAAGCGGAGGGAAACTGTTAGCCTTGCTCCATCCACCCTGAGTGCGCTCACCTCACGACATTAACGATGCCTTTGATGAAAGAGTTCACTGAAAACATTTTTCCACCTGTCTGACAGAAGAACACACGACGGTGAACAAACAGGAAGTACAAACACAGAACGAGTCACAGAAGTACACACTTAAAGTACTTCTACTTGAAGTATGCGTCCGTACTTCATACTACTTCACCACCTGGTGTACTTTGACCACAGTCACTTTGCAGGTTCAGAGTTCACACAAAGACACTCTTAGACTAAAGATGGACTATTGATTACTCTGATTTCTTATCAATAAATCGATTCATTGATCGGTCTGTGAAACCGTCCATCTGTCACTAAATGTCTCTTTGTCGCCTGAAATATTACATTTATGACTCACACTTGAAAACGATCAAACATTTGAATGACTTCAATCAGTCGATCAGTCGATCAATAGCTAGCATCAGTTTGAGCTGCAGCTTTAATATAAAGTATCTGAAATCAGTTGATCTCATCACGCTCTGCCTCTTCATCACTGACACTCAATGTTTTTACTTTGGAAAGCACAGTTTGTCTACAGTGCAGTACTTTGACTTAAACACAGGATGTCAGTGCTTCCTGCAGTCCACGCAGCCTTTAATGCGTCTGAAACTGATCACAGTTCAGTTCTTTCACCAACTCACTGAAACACTTTCAGCTCTATTTGCTACAAGTCGAGTAAACGTTGACGCACGACGGGTTTATTTTATTCTTCTTCTCACTTTTCCATCACTGTAGACAAGACTGAACTACAAACCCTCAACTCCAGTGTCAGGTTTCAGCACACACACGCACACACACACACACACACACAGGACAAAAACAGCATACACACACCTCATAAAACCAGGACACACACACACCTGACAGCTCTGAGCTGCATTTAAAGTCGTAACACATGTAAAAACATGAACAACGGCAGCTTTTCTGCTACTTACCGAGACTTTGGCTTCTGCTGAGCAGTGACAGGACAGACTGACAGGGAGGGGCGAGAGAGGTAAAGACACACTGACAGACTGAGAGAGAGAGAGGCAGATATTCAGGGAGGAGGGCAGAAGCACCCCTCCCACATCCAGAGGCCAAAAAACCAGCAGAGCAAAGAAAACAGCTTCTTTCCCAATGCATCATCCACCCCGCCCAACACACACACACACACACACACACACACACACACACACACACACACACACACACACACACACACCGCCCTATGCGCTACACGCCTACACTGACCGTCGTAACACGGCATCATGCGGTGACTGCATTCTTGTTGATGTAACATTATAATGACCATTGAGGAATCAAATGTGTTATTTGGAGTAATTCCCTTCATTCAACTCACATCCCATGAGCTTTTAATATGTTTGTGTCATTAAGGGTCAAATAAATACACAAATAAAAAAGAGGATTCATAAATGTGTTTTGCATCTTGAAAATGAGATAACTTTCACAAGTATGACCTGTCACTCATCATAAAGAATGTTATCGATTCAGTGAGGTGATGCACCAATGCAGAAACATAG
>JBBMOE010000530.1:0-5000 GCA_037975065.1 Chaetodon trifasciatus
AGCTAATGATACTCCTAACACTACTAAAGCTAATGCTACTCCTAATACTGCTAAAGGTACTGTTACCCCTAATTCTGCTAAAGCTAATGCTACTCCGAACACTGCTAAAGTAAATGGTAAAGCTAATGCTGAAAGTACTGTTATCCTAATCCTCCTAAAACTACTTTTTTCCTGCTAAAATCACTGCTCCAAATACTTATACGATTCCTGTACACTGCTACATTAATGCTAACACTGCTAACAGTGCCAGTGCTATCACTTGCCGTGCTATTGGTATTAAATGTGCAAACGCAGTTCGTGAACAAGTTGTGGAGCCTTTGTTGTGGAATTCAGCGTCACCTGATTCAAGTTTTCAGCGCAGTTCATCAGTTTATCACCACAGAGGACACACAAACACTTCACACCCTTTCAGTCATTCGCTGTCTGTCTGTCTGTCTGTCTGTCTCACCTCTGTCTGTCTGTCTGTCTGCCTGTCTGTCTGTCTGCCTGTCTGTCTGTCTCACCTGTCTGTCTGTCTCACCTCTGTCTGTCTGTCTGTCTGTCTCTGTGTGTGGACTTTGTGCTCCTGCATGCTGTTTGCCTCATGTGGTTTGTTCAGCTCTGCTCTTCGGCGCTTTGACCTTCAGGCAGCTGAAGTCAAACTCTGGAGGTTTTGTCTTTAAAATCAGACAAAGACTTAAATCCAGAATCAGCCGTGCAGATCTGATCTGATCTGATCTGATCTGATAGGATCAGACTTAACACCCAGAATGTCAAAGCCCCCTGAAACCTCCTGTAAACTAACTAGACTTTCAAAATAAAAGAAGGAAATGAGCCAGGTTCAGTTTCAGAGCAGAGAGACAAACAAACAGGAAACAGTGTCTCAGTTTAAAAAGTGACCAACCAGAGCCGAGGACTCGCTCCCTCTTCAACCTACCTGAGTCCTGCTGTCAGAGAAGAAGGGGGCGTCGTCTTTGGTCGCCTGTCCGTCCGTCTGACTGTCCGACTGACGTGGAAAGTGTCCGTGTGTCATGCTGCAGGGTTTTTATAGACGCTCCCTTACAGGGGGAGGAGGCGGGTGGAGAGGCAGGGAGCGTCTGCAAGGGACGGACTGCAGGAAAACAGAAAAGCCTGCAGCATGAAGAGCTCTGGTCCCGAGCCAGTGCTGTGGGAAACGTCCTCTAAGCTGCTTCAAAGGCTGCAAAACAGCTGCACAACGTGCACATGCACTGCATGTACCTGCTTACAGTACTAGCAGTATTAGCGTACTCGCAGGAGGAGCAGATTAGACTCGTGTGAGAGGCTGAATTAACAATTGTTCCAGCAGTATGGTCGTAGTAATACTACATGTTAGCAGCAGATTATCTCAGTGTGTTAGCAGGAGTGATAGTAGCAGCTGTTTGTAATAGCTGAACAGTAATAGCAGAAGTACTTATAGTATTGGCAGTATTTGTGGTATGTATGATCAGTAGTTGCAGCGACATAATTAAGGCTGTACTGATATTAACAGCAGTTGGTAATAGCAGTATTTGCAGTAATAGTAGCAGTATTAATGGTCTGAGTAGTATTACTGGAGGCAGTATCACTACTAGTAACAGTAACAGTTGTAGTGATACTTTCTGCAGTATTAGCAGTGTCAGGGTACTTTCAGTAGTGCAGTATTACCAGAAGTAGTAGCAGCGTTGGCAGTATCAGTATGAGCATCTCTGAACACGTGTGCAAATGTGGATTACTGCGTGGTAGTACAAATGATTTTTAGTACTGAGGAAGAAGAAACTGCATTACAGTATTTCATGTATCTTTACTGTCACGTGGTATTATTGAATACTTGTGTTTCTCTCCGAGTCAGCTTGTGTGACGGTCCCTAACTCAGATGGAGAAGGTCAAAGTTCACCTAAAGGGGAAATGTGAGCGCTTACCCTTTACACTCACCTTTAACTGTACTGCACACACACTGTGAAGACACACTGCAGCCTGTCCAGTGTCCCTGTAGCCTTTACTGCAGCTAAATATAACTGCACATGACTGCAGGGCGGCTCATCTCTTCTTATGCATACTCCTTTATTTTACTCCTCCTGCAGTACTCGCTCTGCTAATATCCTCTTTTTTGGCTTTCACTGCCACAAACACGTACTTCTCTGTGTTTGTACGTGACTCATTTCTGCATGCCGTCCATCAACATAATGCACCAAGGTAACTGTACTACACTGTAGCTGGTAACTTCACAAGTAACTGCAGTAGTTGCAGTAAAATGTGTGTGATGACAGAAGTACAGTAGTACTACCAACATGTTGTTCTACAAGCAGTGGTGGAGGTAGTAGCAGTAGTAGTTGTGGTCGTAGAAAAGAGATATTTTCAAAAAGGTTGCAGCTACTTTAATGACCTGTTTAAAGCACCACCCAGCAGCACGCAGGGAGACACAAATCAAACTCACCCACGCAGGGCGGGACCAACAGGTGCATGCTGGGTCTGGCTAACATGCTAACAATGCTAACATACTAATGGTGGCTCGTCCAGCAGTGAGGAGTGTGACCTTAACCCTCGCAACCAAACGCCAAACCGAAGCCTAACTGTCCTCCAGAGGCGGAGACGTCCTCGAGAGGCGGAGACGTCCTCGAGAGGCGGAGACAGGAAGCCACACACAGAAACTCTCAGAGCAGTTTTGAGAATAAACACGTTGGTCTTTTTATTTTCAGTGTATTC
This sequence comes from Chaetodon trifasciatus, assembly GCA_037975065.1. Taxonomy (NCBI): domain Eukaryota; kingdom Metazoa; phylum Chordata; class Actinopteri; order Chaetodontiformes; family Chaetodontidae; genus Chaetodon; species Chaetodon trifasciatus. The sequence continues at coordinate 2,683 of JBBMOE010000530.1, forward strand.
TTTGTTTCCACAGGGCTGTGATTGGACACCGGTCCGTGTCCGCTGTAAAAAATGTAACACTGGCTGGCTGGTTCTAACTGCAGCCACACAGGGTGCGTTCAGGTGCATCATTCACGCTTTAACACATAGATTCATCACTAATGACAGAAAGACGCCTGGAAGGTCAAAAGAACTAACATTCAACTAAAAAAGCTAATTTTCTTTAGCTGGGACGCAGAGGGAGGTGGGTGACAGCCATCTTGTTTGGTGGGTACAGAAGGAGATGGTGGCCATCTTGTCTCACATATGGGAATCCCTCAGGTGCTTAACAACTTTGTACACCTTCTTGACCAGCTGCCCTCCCTGAGCGTCTTTGTTGCCAAAAGCTATGACTAAAGCTGTGGAGACAGACAGACAGGCAGAAGGAGAGACAGACAGCTGGGTGAGACAGGACGGACAAACTCTCATTTATTTAAAAACAACACAAGAAAAGCATCCTGAGACGAGTTGAAATTGATCAAATGATTGACTGTTGGTCTGTCTGACTGTCCCCCCTCTCCCTGTCTCTCTCCCTGTCTCTCTCCTCTCACCCTGTCTCTCCTCTCACCTTCTCTCCCTGTCTGTCTCCTCTTTCCCTGTCTCTCCCCTCTCCCTGTCTCTCTCCTCTCTCCCTCTCCCTCGTCTGTCTCCACCCCGTGTGTCTTACCCTGGTTGCTCTTGCCGACGCACACTGAGAAGCAGTTGCCTTCCTCATCCGTTTTTGACTTCAGGTTCAGGGCGTAGCAGGTTTCGTCGTCCAACTGGTCTCGGAGCAACATGCACTTCTGTCCCCCGATGATGGGACCAGAGGCACTGAAAGTCGACCTGTCGCCGATCAGCTTTTTAATTTCGTCTGTCTGGAAGAGAGAGACATGCAGACAGACAGACTGGTTATGAAGATTTCTGGCATATATAAACCAAGGAAGGGCTGATGGGGGGGTGGGCGCTCCACATTCCCAGGCCCCCTGAACTACCCACAGCAGATTTTAAAGACTGACACAATGACACCCCATCACCACTGCTGTACTGACATGCCTCCATGCTGGCAGCCACAATGTTTTTGAGCTGTACATCTGTCCACATGTACATACGTCCTTCTGTCCTATTGTCATGAAGGTGATATATAGATTTTCAGATCTTCTGAGCTGCCAGTTGAACGTGTCTGTGAAGCAGTTTTAAGTTTTGAAGCTTCTCTGCAGCAGCGTCCATGTTTGCTCCTGTTAGCATTAGCAGCTCCTGTTAGTGTTAGCAGCTCCTGTTAGCATTAGCAGCTCCTGTTAGTGTTAGCAGCTCCTGTTAGAGTAGCAGCTTCTGTTAGCAGCTCCTGTTAGCGTTAGCAGCTCCTGTTAGCGTTAGCAGCTCCTGTTAGCAGTGTAACCATGAAGTGTCTTAGGGGACTTCTGAAGTGTTTCTTCTCTAAATGGATTTCTGGAGTATTCATGTCTGTGCATTCACGTTTGTCACTCACGTTTCAAGTTGTGACTCTGAGACTGAATGAATGACTGAATGAATGTTTCCCTGCTGCAGCGCCACCTGCTGATGGTGTTGGTCAGCAGACAATCTAACTGTAGTTTCATACTGTCTAACAGGGCAGCTCCTTTGTGTTTACACAGTAATTTTCTGCTGAAGTCTGTCAGAAATGAGAACTGTGAGCCTGACTGAATGAGCCCCCCCCCCCCCCCGTGAGTGACACCCCACAAAGCCATGAAGCCCATGCTGTCGCTCACGTTAACGTTAATGTTTGTTGACAGAATGAACGTCGGCATCTTTCAGCGCTGAATACGAATGATCTCGAGGCCACAAGCTAAAAGAGGAATGACACTGAAGCTAACGTTAGCTTCTTACCACACATCTGGTTTCCACCAAACCAAAGCCGGCCTGTGTTTGCAGTTCATATGAGTCCAAACATGGTGCTTGGCTCAAGGGCATGTGGCCAGCACATGTTGGTGGGGACACTGGCTTTCTCCAGTGTTTCAATGAATGCCATTAAACTCGTTTGGCTGGTTTGACTGAGTGTTGTTTAACTGTGTCTGCTGACTCACTGACACATGAATGCACCATCGGCATTAGAGCTGGAACAGTCAGTTGATCGGTCAGTCAGTCGATCGGTCGATCAGTCAGTCAGTCAGTCGATCGGTTGGCTGACAGAAAAGTGGTCAGCAGCTGTTTAGATCATTGATTGTGATCTCAGTCTGTGTCTCCGTCTCCAGCCCAGAAAACTGAACTCTTTGGATTTTGGACGACATTCAGAGACACTGTTATCAGAGTTTTTCATGTTCCTGTCATATCTGTGGACCGAT
>JBBMOE010000531.1:0-10448 GCA_037975065.1 Chaetodon trifasciatus
TGATGATGATGATGATGATGATGATGATGATGATGATGATGATGATGCTCACAGCTGGTTTTCCAGGTTTGGGTCAGTCAGTCTTGAGCAGAGCTGAGTCTTTGCAGGAGTCAGTTTCAAAGACAGCTGCTCTCAGTAGCAGGTTGTTGCTGTGCAGCTCAACGAATTCACGTTGTCGGTCGTCACCAGCTGGTTCCACATTAAAGAGCAAATATGTTTAGTTCCTTTTATTTACTTTCATGTCCTGAAACCTCTCACCAAATGCCTGAAGGAGTTTTCACACTCAGCAGCATATTCAGATGTCACAGCAGCTTTTGTTCTGGCAGAGTACAAACATGCTCAGTGTTTCCTCTTTCCAGTTGCCACAGCTTTAATTTCACTTCAAGTGATTTCACATTTGAAAGCAGAGAGCTGAGAAGCTGCTGGAGCTTGAGGTTCAGCTCTGAGGGGTACTTGTTAATGTCCACCATGAAGGTCAAATCACACACACACTTGCTATCATTGAGTTTCCACGTCAGCTTTTCCTTCATCTCTATGAATTATTCCAGGCAAACTGACACTTTGGAACATTTTTATTAGTCTGCTTCTAGCAGCTCTGCAGCAGCAACAAGGCTTTCCTTCACAAATTCTCCTTCTGAATGAGGTTTCAGCTTCTTAGCTGTTAGCTCGCTCACCACAAAACTTGCCTGCAGAACACTGTCTCTGTCAGAATGTGGTCATGTGAAAGCTGCTTGATGGGCATCCAAACTCTGCTGAAGAGTGTGAACTTTGTCCAAGCATATTTGTCCTTGCAGCTCATCCAGTTCAGCATGTTTTGAGCTGTAATGATGCTGAGATTATCCTTTTTCATCATTACAAACACATCCCCCCAAACTAACTTAGTTTGCCTTTTGCTTCAACAAAAAAAAATACAAAACTAAAATAACCATTTGTAAGTTTATCTTTCCATATCCACTTTTAGGATCTAACGGCCTTGCGGGGCGTATATGGCCCGGAGGCCGGAGGTTTCCCCGTCCCAGTCAAGTTAAGGCTCATTCTATCTCTTCTGCTCACTCAGCTTTAGCATTAGCATTAACCACAGCTACCCTTTCTCTCTCTCTCTCAGGATACTATTTTACACATGAGGGCCCAGGTGCAAGGCTTCAGTGTTTGAGTCCACAAAAAGATGCAGGTTGTTAAGCAGTAATTAGTTTATTTGTCTATTTGTTCCTTTATCACTTTAATCACATTTGTAATTGTTGACGAAAAATGTAATACAGCATATATTTTATGTAATTGTAGTCAAAAAATGTCAGCAAATGTTTTTCATCATATATATATATATATATTTTTTGTTAACTTAATTAAGACAAAAATTGATATGTCTTACTCCTCCTTCACCCTCTCTGAGGAGGCAAATCATTTTAGCTTCAAATGTTTAACTGCTGGACACAGGATGTCTTCTACTCCTCTGAAAAGTCTAGTTTCAGTGTGAAGTGCACTGGAGGCTTCGAGTTTCCACATCACACTGTGCAAGTTGCAAATACGGCTGGCTACAAACTAGCTGTAATGTTACAAAATCCAGCTCATATGAACACATCAAACTTTCAGAGGATGAACCTTAAAGCAAAGTTGTCAAACACTGCACAGCGAAGGTCAAGTCTCAAGCCTGAGTTCAGACAACTTTGATGATATCATCTGAGGTTATGTCCATTATGACATCATCAGGGTTATCTCGGAGTGGTTTTGGTTTTTGGTCATAGTGTACATTGCCTCTTTAACATGGCTAAATGCAAAAAATGCACCATTATGGAGTTAAACTCTTTCCTAAACCATTCACATCATTAAAATGTAGAACTGCAGATAGAGAATCTACCAAAGATTTCAAAAGGGTTTCTTCTGTCTTGCAAGTCTAAAGTACAACTTTCATTAAGTGAACATACAGCAGTAGGGCCATGTGATATGTGGCTATTCCCTTGCCATTAGTATTGTACTACTTTGGCCAATAGATCACACATGTAGGGGCCATGTTTGACCCCAGATTCTCTGGTTTCCATAGCTCCTAATCCCATGGGATGAATTTATAGTGGTTTACTCCCCTCCTATACCTTCTCCCCACACAGTAACTACCACTTTTGCAGTTATTTTTCATCATATGTTCTGATGAAATCACATTAGAGATTTCTGCTGTATTGGAGGGGCTTGTGTAACAGTTTGAGCTTTTCTTGGTAATGAAATGTGAAGTGGGTGGACTCGATCCCCGACATGCATGTGTGAGATTTAATGTAAACCAGCTATACTGTAGAGGGGAAATGTGATTTTTGGCAAGCTAAGATGTGGTTTGCAGTCTCCCTCTTTTTCTCTCTCACACGCCAGCTGCGGTTAGACTGATATGGGTTTTTGAATACCAATACTGATATTTTTGGTTTGACATTTTCAGTTTTTAATGTAACATATTCAATGTCAAAAAAATTTCCTGTACAACTATATTACTAATGCAGTTTTTATAGGTGGATTAGCCGCTCTTAAGGCAGGGTTAATGCTTCCAGACCACACTAGTTATTTCTGACACAGTTTGACATGTTTTATCATGAAAATGATATAAAATAATGCCAAAATATATAGCCCAGGGTCAGGGATGATACCATCATTATGATAATGATTGGCGGTTTTCCACAGAAAGCCTAAGCTTCCCAGTTAGTCTCTGTTATTATAGCTTTTATTGCTTTGTGCAATTTCTCTTAGAGAGCCTCTTCCATCATGCTTTACAAAAAACTTAAATGAGACTCTTGGGTTTTTATTGTCTGAGCTAATCTGATATCTCTACTGGTTGGTAAAAAAAACAAAAAACAAAATGACTACCTTATATTTTTAACAAAATGAAAGACTGAATTTTGAGTTTAAAAGTTTAATCAATTTAATAAAGTAACCTAATGTCAAGGTCCTCTTATAAAAAAGCAAAAAAGCCTGAAAGCCCTGATGGTTAGCTAGCTAAAGCAATAAGTGATAATGATCTTGAGTCAAAACCTGCAGCTGCAATGAGGAGTACTTAAAGGTACACTGTGGAGTTTTTGACCACTAGTGGTGCTATGGAGCAATGTTTTTACTTTTACACATTGTACTGAGCATCCGTGCAACTACCCAGGCATAGAAATATATATTTCTGCCAACAGTTTCACTTTGTTCTACTGATAGATTCCCCGTGTAGTAGCATGGAAATGTATTAAAGCAACAACAAAAGCAAGCAAAAAAGACGCAACAAGCTAGCAAACATGGATGTCAACAATGTCTGATTTAAAAATATGCATTGTGGAGGTTTTATTAGGAAGAAATCTGTTGATCTAAAACAAAAGGCAAGTGGAACAGATTCTAGTTTAAAAAGATTTTGGGACAATCCCCCAAAACTTTTTCCACTTAGACAGACATTCTAAAAGTCTGTTGACAGGACACCTTGAAATGCATACAAGGTTGAATATTACTCTGTATTGTGAAAATAAGGCCATTTAACCAAGATTTAATACTTACATAGCATAACATACATAAAGCCTAGAAAAGTCTTCTCTTTGTTTATGACATCATGACAATGTAATGTATATGGGACTTGCCAGTGGGGCCAGGGAAAGACACTAATGAGCATTTGTCATGAGTGGCAGAATGCGGGTGATCAAATTTAACTGGAATGAATGGACTTAGTATCCAGTTCTCATATTGCATCTTTGCAGAACACCCAAGACACAAACCACTAGCTACCGCTAGCTAACCCACACATTCCTGTGTGAATCAGTAGATTTATAATCAGTTAAAGTTGTCAAACAGGATTAAAATTGATATTCTAGTATGTGCAGAATGAAGGGCTTTTCCCTTTGCGTCTTTCTCGGATATTTGAGCTTCTATAGGCTACCTTAAACATACTTGCAGTGTTTAGACTTTTATTTAGTCAGGGGAAGTGTGTGTTCTGCAGAGAAATGAAGCCTCTAGCCCCTCTGCAACATACAGGCCTATGCAGTGTAATCCACAGGTGGAGACCACCCTCAATGAAGGCAGACACGCGTACTTACATGCATAGGCTAACATGTACATAGACAGACCTACCTGCGCGCGCGCGCACACACACACACACACACACACACACACACTCAAAAGCACCTGGACATACAGTAGATACACACATGCAAAAAGTGAGCACATACACATCTTTAAAGACAGACAGATGTACTGAGGTGCACACACATACACACACACACACACACACACACACACACACACACACACACTGGGGTGAAAGGATTCCTTGTTCTTTTATCATAGTGAGGCCTCCCTGGATTGAGATGACATGGCAAGTTTGCTAATGTCAGAAAGGTTTCTTCTACTATTACACTCACACACGCACATGCACACACATATGCAACCCTGAATGCCAGCAGCTGGCTCACCGAGAAGACCACACACACTCACTCATACACACATGCCACAAACTGAGTCACAATCAAGACTACTGATCCCTATCACACACACATGCACACACCCTCAGCGGTGCCATATGGGGAGCAGCGTTGGTGGCTGTGTGTGGGATCAATGGGAACACCAGTGGCAACTGCAATAGGCTCTGGAGACACACCATTAACCTTGACAGAGAGAGACAGACAGCAGAGGGAGAGAATGAGAGTGAGACACTTTTCTGCAGCTCCTGAAAACTTCCTCCAACCTCCCAGCTTTTCAGTACAGTCAACGGAAAGCTGTCATACAATCTCTCATTTCATTTCTCATGGTTTTATCTTCTGCTTCTGTTTCATGCTGTAAGGCCTTTTTCACACAGTGTGCAGTAATAAGTGGGTCATTTCCACTGTGGGAAACAGAAATGAGCCCATACACAAGACAACCCATCCATTTTCCCTCCTCCTGTATTTGTTCCTGTCCTCCGTCGCTCCCACTGTCTGCTTCCTCTCTCCCTCCTTTTTCTGAGATCCTGGGGAAAGTCCCAGTCGCTCTCTTTCTCTCTCCTTGCATTCCTGCACTGAGTGCAAGGCGAGGGCCCCTTCACGCTGCAGGAATTCTCCTATGTTTGTGTGTGTGTGTCAAACTGTGTGCAAGTGTAAGAAAATGTCTGCCCATTTCTAATTGCACCCTGGGTGTTGAAAGTGGTCTGTGAGAGCTGTGTCACTAAATATAACAATAGACAGTAAAAGGCAGGAAGCTGCAAGTATGTTGGGTTTTTTTGCATTGTGTGTGTGCGTGCGTGCGTGTGTGCATGCCTGTGTTCAATTGCTTCCACAGCTGCAAGCCCCTTACAGGCCCAGTGTAATCAGTATACTTCAGCTGCACATTTCTCCCACTCAGTGGACTAAAGCCATTTTGCCTTGCTGCTCTCCCTCGTGATGTCTCAGTTTAGAGTTAAAGCAGTACTCTTGAATACTGTTGGCTAAAATAAAGGTTTACATTATATCTTTTACACTCATTGTATATTACAGGAAAAGTTATGAAATAATTGACTATGGCAGCTCTCAATGTGAACTAATGTCTATAAGACACATTCTTTGGCTTCTGCAAAGGTGCACGTGAAGGTAGAAGTGCAGGCAGTCCATGTAGTAGTAGTAGTAGTATTGTAGTAGTATGGTAGCATGAACAGAAGCAGTAGTAGTAGTAACAGTAAAGAAGCAGTACGAGTAGTTGACATAGTAGTGTCAGTCAAGTAAGGGTAACAGTTGTGATTGTAGCTGTAGTAATACTGTAAAACTACAACTCTAAGTTCTAGCAGTTGTCATAGTAGTCAAAGTAGTAGCAGTATGTGTTAATAATAGTTGTAACTGTTTTATTTGGAGTCAGTGGTGGTAATAATAGTTGTAATAGTAGAAATGCATTACTACTACGAGTAGTAATAGTAGCAATACTACTACTACTGCAATAATATGAGAAGTAGTAATAGTTGTGCAGTGATAGTGGTAATAGAAGCACTGGTTATACTGCTAGTTGAGATAATAGCTGTTGCAGAGGTATGGCCTTAGTTGTAGTAGTAGTGATGTAATAGCTGTCATAATAGAAGTAGTAGTAATTCTTGTAGTAAATGTAGTTGTTGTAGTTATTGTGGTAGTAGCAGAGGTAGTAGCAGTAAATGTAGTAATGGCAGTAGAGATTATGCTGGTAGTAGCAATAGTAACTGTAGTAGTTACAGTAGTAACTCCCCACAATTGCATATGTATAGGTCGTGTGTGTGCATGTTTGTATTTTGGGCCTATGTGTGTGTAAGAGCTCCACAATGGAGTGAAAAAAAATTCCTGAGATCAGGGGTGGGAAACCTCTAACCTCCGGCCCTGTATGTGGCCGCAAGGCCCGTGAGGCGATTCTTTAATGCCAAAAAGCAATTGCTTTTTTTTTTAGCAATAAAGAAAATAACATAAAATACTGCTGTGACATCTGAATATGCTGCTGAGTGTGAAAACTCCTTCAGGCATTTGGTGAGAGGTTTCAGGACATGAAAAGTAAACAAAAGGAACTTTGAAAATGACTCCTGCAAAGACTCAGATCTGCTCAAGACTGACTGATCCAAACCTGTGGGGTTAGTGTGATGTATGTCTTTACTAATTTAGTGTGGCCAAGGGCTCCACTAAGGGGGTGGGGCGAAAATAAACTAAATAAACGAAATTAATTAGTAATGTTGACTCAAAAGTCACACTTCGCAAAACCTATTGAAGGCCACAGGCTTGAAATGTAAAACTGCCAGGGGCTAACCTAATAAAACCTGATAAAAGCAGTAAGAAGCAGTAATGGCAATACTTATAATTCTAGTAGTAGTACTCATAATAGTAGTTGCAAAGGCGATAGCAGTAATAGCAATAGTTAGCAGTAGTATTAGTAGTACTAGTGGCGGTTGGAATATTTGTAATAACAGCACTGCAAAAGTAGCAATGGTGGTAAAAGAAGTAGTGGTAGTTTCAGTCATCATAGTGGCCATTAATGGTCAATAGTAGTAATTATAGTAGTAGTAGTAGTAGTAGTAGTAGTAGTGGTATCAGTGGTGGTACTAATATGTTTTCAATGGAAGGAGCCTGTGCTGCCTCAGAAGTTTTTACACTTCTCTTGGAATTAAATTCATGGAAAATATTGAATAATGTAGAATGATTTGTAAAAGTACTGAGAACTGGCAGTTTCAGATCCCAAACCATCAGTATCAGCCTTCAAAGACGGTGTATCCTGTGAGTTGTAGTCTCAGTGAATCAGTGTCCAAGCTAAGCCTGAGTTCCTGTTTGCACACCACCACCACAGCATTAACTGTACTGTATTTCTTTTTTGTTTTCATTAGAGGGTTAGACGGCAGCGCCCGAGAGATTCCTCCATTTCTGCTACTTTGCTCACTTCTGCCTATGCGTCAGTGATTGATATTAAATCTGTTCTGTTTGATCAATAATTAAAGGTGCAGTGCCTAGTGTTCCCAGACTAGACTGAGCATTATGAATTATAGATTGTTATTCCTGCTGGTCTGATCAAAGAATAACAACAACAGCCCTTTGCCGGGTTGGAGCACTACCAGTACTGATGCTCTCTACTGACTGGATAACACAGGATTGTTATTTCATCCCTCTAATACTGGTCCTGGATCAGGGTTTTTTGCTGCTTGGTATAATGGTCCAAGTTTCTATTCAGGAAGAGAGAGATCCTAGAGAGAAGAAGAGAGGGGAGATGAGTTAACACGAAGGTCTTTGGCCAGATGGATTCAAACCCTTGTGTGTTGATGCCAATACTGGCCAGCATGTGCAAAAGACAAGCTGGTATTAATTATACTTCACCAAAACAAATTGAGTATTGTCACGGTAGGATGTGGTATTTCTGTACACTGTCAGTGATCAAAGTCAGAACACACAAATGAACACATGCACATGGATATGTGCTCACATATGGCCTTTTCTTTTTTTCTCCTTTGAATGCACCCCTCTCAGTTGTGCCTCGAATAGTTACACCCGTCACTGTCAAAACTGCCTGGAGATTAGTTTTTCACAAATTGAGGTTTAATCGTTTGACATTTTGGGAAATACACTTAATCGCTTTCTCGCTGGGGGTTAGTTGATTGATTGATACCACTCTCATGTCTGTTAAATATGAGTACAACCAGTAGCCAGTTAGCTTAAGACTAGAAACAGGAGGCTCTCAGAGGGCTGCTACAAGCTAATCTGCTAGCATGTTTACCACTGGGTGACCACTGTTAGCTGTGCCAGCTGTTACCTTATCAAATAGACCACACTGGCTCTCTGTTTCATGGTTTTTGTTCATTTTTAATATATTCCAGTAGAAACTGATCACTGAAAAAGATGTTTGTTGCTACGTTGCATTGAGTTGTGCCGTCATTTGCCATTACTCCAAACAGACCATCACCTGCACATACAAGAATTTGAAGGAAAACTCTGATATAGCTGAACTGAAATATAGAAATTACAATGTAAACCCCATATACATTGAAGGAATGCTTAAATGTGGCTTTGAAAAGCTGATTAGCCAGAACTTATGTTTGCATTATTGTTCACTGGGGATATAATGTCATATCTTGGAGGGATGTCAGCTTTCTTTAAGGCCTTAATTTGATTCTCTCATAATCTGTGGTAATGAAAATGTTTGCATTGCTCAACTCATGATTTGCTGTATAAGGTTTTATCAATTTTTCAAGGACAACTGTGTTACACGCCTCTTCACTGTTCCCTTCTTGTACAGTGGAAAGACTATCAAAAATCAGCTAAAAAGAACAGTCAGAAACATAACATAAAAACAATAAGGTGTAATTTTTACACCTCAGTTCTTGTATGATTTAAGCAATTGAGATACTGTTGTAAGAACCAGACAGAGTCAGGTTCAATTAAGCTAGCCAGCTGTTGGCCATAATGTCATATCTAATAGACATACTGTATGTCAAAGCTGTATCAATCTTCTCTGTCTAACTTTTGGCTTGAAAGGAAATCAGCATCTTCCCAGCTACTTTAGGTTAGTATTTTCTCTTCAGAGTATGTAAAGTGAGCTTGTTTTATCTTGATCCAGCGTCATTTCCTAAGCAGCTATGGAACCAGACATAAAAACTTGCAAGTGAGCAGAGGGGAAAAACAGGCCAAGGCAGTCTCCAGACAATGCCATTGTGTGATAGTAACCTTTTTGTGTGTGTGTGTGTGTGTGTGTGCATGCGCACGTATTTGCACTTGCTACATAGTGAGTACCAGAACAAGTTTTTGGAAAGTGAGGACATTTTGGCTGGTGCTCACAACTTCAAAGGGTTGTGGTCTTAAATGGTATGTTGGAATGACAGTAGGTGTATGTCAGGGTTAGTTGTGATGATCAAGGTTACAGAAGTACAAAGGTGTGTGTGTGTGTGTGTGTGTGTGTGTGTGTGTGTGTGTGTGTGTGCCCGTCCATGTATTACTCAGAAATCTGTTTACACAGTCACATTGTGAGGACTTGCTTACTTACTTACTTATGGGGACAAAATGCAGGTCCCCATAATTTAAATCTTTAAATTTTCGGGTGAAGACTAGAGTTAGGGTTAGGTTTAGATTATGTTTAGGTTAAGGTTAGGGTAAGGCTTAAGCAAGTAGTGGTTATGGTTATGGCTAGGATAAGTCTCCAGGAAATGATTGTAAGTCTATGTAATGTCCCCAAAAGTGATGAAAACCTAACGTGTATGTAAGTATGTATGTGTGTGTATGTGTGTGTATGAAGCATTTTGTGCCCAGACAGAAGCAGTCAAAACAGGAAAAACAGGAAAAACCCAGCAACCAGCTGCCCTTGTCTGTCACCCCCACTCACCTCTGGCTAAGGTTGAGCGCATGAGTGTGTGTATGCGTATAGATGCGTACAGTGTGTGCCAGTGTATGAGAGGATGTGTGGGTGTGTATGCATATATGCGCGTACAGTGTGTGTGTGTGTCTGCGTGTGTCTGTGTGCCATTAACACCTGGCAGCCTCTGTCTTGTCCAGTCACTAATAGAGTGGCTGAATGGGGTGAAGCTGCCTGCAGTGAGAAGAACAATGTGTCAGAGACAATAATAGACATTACACTGTGGGAAACTGGTCTCTCTTTTCATGGTCTATTCATTCATACAGGAAATGGAGAAATATACAGAAAACCACACACTTAAACACACACACACACACACACCCTGCACTTACAGATTTCCTTTGTTCACACACTGTACCAGAGATGAGTTTATTTAATAATAGGCACGTAGAGCAGTGGGATGTATCACTACCTAATATGGCTAATTTAATAAGTTAATTCTGAATTCAGTGCGTGTATATTTATATTCAAACCGTCTTTTGGCACAATTTAATTTTCACGTGGCAGCTCTCCAGATATGATATCTTGTTTTCAACTTATGCCAAAACCTCCAAACCACCTTCCTCCTTTCTAATTCTAATTCTCACTCCCTCTCTCCTCAGTTACACCCACCCACACACCCACACACACACACACACACACACACACACACACACACACAC
>JBBMOE010000532.1:0-10447 GCA_037975065.1 Chaetodon trifasciatus
CCCCAGCCCCCCACGCTGCTTTAACACACTTCAGTTCAGCTTCCTCTGAGGTCGGAAGCGGCCTCTCTCCCAGCTGAATTCCCACGGTGACTTTTTCTTCCCGCAGGACAGGAAATGCTTCGTTATGTCAGTTTGCCGTCAGGTCAAAGGTCAGAGGTCTCCGCCGGCAGTCGGCTGTGTTAAAACTGTAGTTCTGACGGAGCGAGTCCATTCTGGAAAAACACGTTTAAAGAGAGTCGGCTCCAGAAAGCTTTGAGTCAGTCAATGTCATCACTGACATAATTCATCAATTCATCGATCGACAGCAGATTACCCCCCCCATCTCGCTCTCCTCTCACTTCCTGTCACCTCTCATTTTGGTGTGTGGAGGTTTGGACGAGGGACGATTTATTTACTGATCATTTGGGTGAAGGGACCCTTTTCATTTGATTTCCTGTTGCCTTTTTCTTTCCTGACACTTCAGTCATCACATCACGCCGACCGTAAACTGTAATTCTCCAGAAGAAGAATCGCCTCTCAGCTTTAATCTCTCAGCTGTTCGTCAGTCATCCAGGTCTCCGTCCACAGCTGAAAGCCTGTGAGCTTCTTTGTTCTCCACCTCAAATAACTGCAGGCTGTTCTTGAACGCAGCATCAGATGTGGATCCGGCCTCTCTCTCCTGCTGACCTCAGGCGACCACGAGGGTCTTCATAGAGGAATGTCTTTGTAAACTGGGTCATGTGAATTTGGTTATTTCAACAGCCGACACTAGAAACCCTCAGAATGTTAGAGGGTCCTTGAACGCGCCGACCCACCAGCTTTCAGCAGCATCGTCGCACAGAACGAAGCAAACCAAGTCGAACGAGCAGTCTGGAAGCAAAAGGCCTGAACGGACTCCAACAGTTTACGGCTGTGAGTCGAGCCGATGACGCTTCTCCGTCTTCCTGACTTCCTGTCCTGCAGACTGATCCTTTAAAGACCGACAGCTGATAACAGAACAGACGTCGGCGCGTCTTTCAGCCCGCCCTCCTCACAGCGCACCTCCATGTTGACTTTACGCTGCAGATCGTATCCAGTGTTTAGTCTGAGCCGTCAAGAGTCGACTCATCCGCGCGTTTAATCTAACGGAAGAAAGACTGAAAGAAGCCGTTTTCTCTCCTTTTGATCCGGACAGACCTGCTGACCGCTCACATTCAGTCACCATGGTTGCGGTTTCATGCGCAGACAAAGTGAAGCTGCTGCGTTCACTGCCTCCAGCCAGCGCAGGTACAATAAACCTTCATCGGCGTGGATCCGGTGGGAAAGTATCAGCGCCGAAGCTGTAATTACAATTACAACTTCCTGTGACTTCATCATCTACCGTGAAGGTTTGATCCAGATGTCAACAGGAAAAAAGTCGGCTTAATGACAACCTACTGCATGATGGACAGCTGAGGACGAGGACATGCCTCACGGAGACGAAGACGAGCAAACGCCCATCGCACTGTTTCCACTCAGCTGACATCGACTGACTCAGTAATTCACCTTTAAGACTTTCCCAAAAACCAAGATGGCCGCCGCAGCCCGGGAGGCAGGAGGGGACTTGTGCTGTCAGGACTGTGTGACGGTGCAGCAGTGACCCTGAACGCACCACAGGCCTTTTAATTAGCACACGGTGACAAGAATGTTGAGTTTGTACTTCAAAGCGAAGCGTGATGAGAGAACAAACAGAGAGCGGCGGGTTCGACATCAGGAGGTGAAGAAAAGGAGGCTGTTTGTTGTGGGGGGGGGGGGATGGGGGGGGCAGGGAGGCAAACAAAGACCCCTCAGCAGCTGGAAACCTTCCTCTGAGCGTGTCGCAGGCTACGTCCACGCCACGTGTTCATCGACGACATCCGTGCAGACGAGCCTTTCAGCAGCCAATCAAAAATGATCTAACACCTGAGACATGTCATGTGACCATGCTGGTACACAGAGCATGCACCTGTGTTTTACTCCTCACATGCAGGCAGCAGCACAGGGGTGAAACGTCCAGACAGAGAGTGACCACACAGGAACAGTGCTCGTGCTCCTCCTCCTCCTCCTCCTCCTCCTCCTCCTCCTCCATGTCAAAGAGACAAAAGACAAAGAGCCTCCTGCCTCTGATCTCAAGTGGGATTTTGGACATTTAGACTAAATATCTTTAAAATGTTTAGATAAAGTTTATTACTGAACAGGAGTTACTGTGACACTGTAGAGAGAAGGCTTTGAAAGCTGAGCTGGACTGAACGTTCTGTGGTTGTTTAAAATACTCTGAATCTGAGTTTGGTTGGATTGAGACACGCTGAGAAAAACACACACACACACACAAAAGTCACCTGACCTGCAGAGAAGTCCGTCATCTTCCTCTTCCTGTCTGAGGAGGTCTGACGGCCATCTTTGTTTTAAAAACACTCCGAATAAAAACTGTTGTCTGCCCTCATGCTGCCACACTACACACTTATACACCACACTATAAACTACACACTAAAACACTTATCAGGTTTTTTTGAATAATCAATGGATCGTTGAACTGATGAACGGATGCTGGCAGCGTCGCGCACAGGCAGGACTCGCCTGACTTCCTGCTCAGCCGCCATGTTGCTCCACCGCAGAGAAAAGCTGCTCCTCGTTCGGTGAAGGTGAACCCTTCAGATTGTTCAGCTCTCGTCCGAAGAGGTCTGAATATTCATGTGTGGCTCTGAGCGCGGGGGGGGGGGGGGGGGGGGGCAGCTCGGGGCCCCTCGACTGTCAGTCAGTGACACAAAAAGACGGCCCCTGAGGCCTCGAGTTCAGGCTGGAGAACAAACTGTTTCTACCTGTTTGCTCTCCAGCCTGTTCCTCCACCTGCTCCAGCTCACACTGCTCCTGAACCCTGACAGAGGCCCGGCGAGGCCTCCGGGACTCAACCCCACCTGTGTCTCCACCTGTGTCTCCACGAAGACGTAAAACCACAGAGGAGCTCCAGCAGAGAGTCTCACTGACGGCACAAAGCCGCTGACTGAGACTCACATTCAAACATGAAGTGGAAAGAGGCCACGAGTCCAGAACCAGCAGCGTCCAGGTCCCGAGTGGGACTCGAACCAGGAACGTTCAGGTTCAGTCAGAGTCTCCTGTACTGCAGTGTGGACTGGTTCTGTCCAGACCAGGACCAGAACTGGTCCGAGAGCAAACGCAGGACCAGCAGTCGGCTCTGCGAGCATGAGCACCTTCAGACATTAGACGTTAAACATGCCGCAAAGATCACCGGCCAATACCGTGACAGCATCAGGAAACAAGTGGCCAATCAGAGCTGAGCGTGTGAATGACACGCTGAGGAAGACGGAGGCAGCAGTGCACTGTGGGAAAACCCCGCTGAGAGCGTCTCGAGCTGCTTCACGTCTTCCTCTCAGGCCATAAAAGAGACAAGCCGTGTTTTTCCTCTGAGGCCAGCTGCTGCAAATTACACCAATCTGAGTGTGTGTGTGTGTGTGTGTGTGTGTGTGTGTGTGTGTGTGTGTGTGTGTGTGTGTGTGCGTGCGTGCGTCAGCTGCTGCACACTCATTGTTGTGTGTCTGAGGAATGAGCTCAGCGTGGGAAACTGGGATGTGGAGAGATTATGAGAGCTGCACAGCTGGACGATGGCTCTGGAAATCACTGCTGGCTTATTGCTGCTGATGAAAGAGACAAAATCCCCTTAACCCCCACAAATACCCTTAAATTTCCCCTTAACATTCCTTTGATTGTGGAGCTCCAGTTCAGGCTGTTTTCGGCGTTTGGGTCACGTTGAACCTGCCGGTGGACGATTCACCTTTTTATCTTGTGGAGGATTCTGGGATGTTTTGTCTCCATGTTGAGACTTCAAAGACTCTCAGGTACTGAAGCGAGTAACTCCCCCCCTCCCCCACGGGCGGGTGAGTCCAGCTGTTTTCACGTGACTCCTCAGACTCCTGTGTTTCCACAGTCCGTCTGCACCGAGCAGGAAACCTCTGAAAGTGAACCGAACGAGCCGGACGAGGACTTCAGGTGACCGATGACCTGCCCAAGTTTGGTTTCCTTCGGGGGTCGAACGCAGGTCAAAGAGGACGCCCGTCTTCGTCCATCTGCATGTCTCTTCTTTGTGGCTCTTTCATGTCGTCCTCGTCCTTGACTCGGCAGCTCAGACTGCCGAGTCGAGTCGGGACACGTCGCCTTCCTGCCGCATCAAAGAGCCCCGATGCTGAGAAAGACGAGCAGACCCGAGCTCCACAAACACGCCGCATTTCCTGAGATTAACGGCGGCATCGCAGCCTCGATCCGAACCTTATCGAGCGCGGCGTTCAGGGAGCGCACGGATCAGCGGGTTGGGAGGCGGAAACCGGGCTGGAGGTCGAACCTCTGCGACCCTTCGCTAACGACAGCGGGCGAGCACCGAAAACACCAAAGGCTTCGTAGGATTGATCATCTCGCTCTGATCGGTGATCACTGATCAAAGACTCCAGACTTCACTCATTTTAGACTTTTCTGGAGACTTCGTTCAATGAATGTCTGTCAAAGAAAGGAACTGATGAAGAATTGATTTGATCCTGGCATCAATCGATCCAGACTTCTCAGTTCTCACCATCATCTAGAATTTGTTCAAACGGGTCTGAAGTTATGTTCACTGGATAAAGGTGATGAGTCCAGCTGCTTCATCATCATCATCATCGCCATCATCTTCATCATCAATCATCACTAACTGTGAACTTCGCGATAAACTCTGCATCGTTATCTGCCAATAGTCAGCGAGCGATCGGTTCTGGTCCTGAAGCGGAGGAACGAGGACAGAAGAGCCTTCGATCGGACACGACGTGGATCTTCATGGAGGATCAGAGACGCCGCGGGGGGGCGACCACCTCCACGCGGGCTTCCTGTTCACTGCGCCTCCTTCTGGGTTTCTTCTAAATCATTTTGGCAGAAAAGGGCCAAATGTTTAAAATCCTCTAAACAGGAAACACACTGTTGAGGAAACTCAACGGGCTCTCAAACCTTCAGCAAACAGTCGAAGAGCCACTTCCTGTCGAGCCGACGAAACATTCAACAACCGACCGAAAGACAGATTCCACCATCACAACCTCTGCTGCATGTTTAAACACGAGGACTTCATCACCCAGAAATCTGTGGGGCTTTGCCCACCGGTGGAGCACAGCACCCACTCCACAGCGTTTTCGGAGGGTCAGCGAACGAACTCTGACCTGCCGCCGTCCAACCTGCCTCCATGACACACCTGAGCTCGACCCTCGGCTTATCAGCGGCAGAACAAAGCCTGAGCTCTAATTACGCAGAGCCGACCACGAAACAGCGCCCGAGGAGAGAAAACTCAGCGTGTAATTAAACGCATTTCCATGAGAATGAGGCGTTGAGGCCGCAGCAGCTCTAATCAGACGGTCGGTACCTGAGGCTACGAGGCTGAGCTCAGCTCCCAGCAGCAGCGTGACTGAACCGCTCAGGAATGCGAGCTGCTGCCGGGAGGCCCGAGGCACGCCGCCCTCGCAAACACAGGTATCTTTAAAGGGAGCACCGCCAAAACAGACTGTGGTCAGCGAGGAACAACCCCTCTGACTGGTCGATTCATTTCTGAGAAGCAACAGTCACAGTTTCCCAGAGTCCATGAACACATCTTCAAAGGACCTGTTAGGTGTGAACAGCCAAACTCAGATACTCAGCTCACAAATGACTTCAGTCAATCAGCTGGCTGATCAATGTGACTGATTAGAGCTGAAAGAAGAACAGCAGGAGAATAAAAACTACAGAACTCAAAAACCACCGACAAGCCGCATCTCATGGCCTTAACCAGCACACGAGTTTGAAGTTTAACATCATTTTATTTTCCTTCAGACAAAGACAGAGTTTGTTTTTTAAAGACAGACGCTGAGAGAGACGTCTGAGGGACAGTGACGGGACAGAAGGTCCCTGCAGGGCTGGAATCAGGATTTTAGAAACCCTCAGCAAGGTCTCCGGTCCGAGCACTGCGAGTGTTTACTCACCAACCAAACCCTGTGCAATTTTCTGACGATTTTGAATCATCTCTTTCTATGCATCTATTCAATGAATGTGAAGCCTTAACATGTTAAGGTTTGTGCGGCCAACAGTCCAAAACCAAAAGATATTCATTCATATGAAGACAACTCTGCTTCTCCGGTCTCTGAGGAGACCAGCTGTCCTCAGAGGACGCCCTAGTCCCATCCGAGGGGCCGCTAACGTCACACCTCTGACTGTTTGCAGGGAGGAAAGCGGGTCTGCTGGAGGTCTGAGCAGTTTGTCAAACAAACAGTGGAAATCACACAGTGACCGTGATGGAGGAGCAGCAGGCAGCACAACTGCTGCTGTGACTGCTGACCCTGAGTCAGGTCAGAAAATAACTGAAGCCCCCATCTCTCTCTCACACACACACACACACACACACACACACACACACATACACACCACCCCCAACAATGAAAACTATGTCCTCCATGCTTCACTGCTGGCAGCAAAAATTCCTCATTCCCAAAGTTTCCAAGTTGCATCACCGACCTCCAGCTCCAACTTTAACACACTGTGATCAGTTGAAGACACAGACACACAGAAACAGCTCACTGACATTCATCTTACAGCTTGTTTGAGGTTATTTCAGATTTCTTTCAGGTGAGAAAAAAAGCTCAGCTCAGCAGCGCTTCCGTCCAGAGTGCAGCAGCCCCGCTGTCCGCGTACACCAGTCAGACCAAACTCCTGAGAAAAGCTCGCCAATTTTAAGTTTTCTCTTGAGTTCCTCAAGTCACAACTGCAAAACTTACCTGAGCTGTAAAGAGCTGTAAAGTGTGTTACACAGTCTCACACCGAATCAAACGACATACTTTCTCAGCTGGTGATTGCTGCCCGGTGAAGTGGATTTAGATGTGCGGCGGCCGAGCGACCGAGGCGAAGCTGCTGTGAGAAGTTAGAATTCACCACAGAAGAACAGTTTGATGGTTTTCTGCGTGTGCCGAATTAAAGAGGGAGGCCATAAAATGTAGAAAATACACGTGGCCGTGTTCATCTAGGGATCTGCTTTTAACTGTAGACAGGAAAACCTTGAATTGTAGTTTTTTCATGAGGGGTTCGGCGCGGCGGATCTCTCGCGCGGAGTGAAGTGGATGTTTGCGGGGAACTTACCGAGGTGCAGGGTGAGGTTGATGGAGTTCGGGTACTGGATGCCCGCCAGCATGGTCTGGCTCTGCCACCAGGTGGTATCCTGCTGGTTGTTGTAGTCGGTCAGGTACACGGCGCCGTGGTGGTTCCGGGGGTCCTGGGCGTCGCAGATGTGGCAGGACTTGGTGACCCCGGTGGCGCCGGTCTGCACGCAGTACTCCTCGGGCGGAGAGCCGCAGGTGTTGGTCGCCACCACCGTAACGTTAAAAGCGGCGTTGACGAACTCGGGCATGCAGCGCTGCGGGGAGCCCCGCTCGTCCGAACACTCGTCCATTGCGGCGCGGACACACACCGCCAGGCAGCTCCAGGCGACCAGAGCCCGGATCAAACTTCGCATTTTTCCAGCCCCGTCCGTCCTCTCGAGCAGAAACACTTCGACACAAACTCTCCCTGAACTTGTCCAAAGTTTACGGTAACTCTCCGGTTACCGACAGACGCCCGCGGGTTCAGCTACGAGCATCCAGTGAAAACACGCAGCGGCGGCAGCTCGTCTTCGCTCCAGGCCGCGTCCAGAGCTCGTGTCCCGGCTGTCCTGCTGTGTGAGGGTCTGGGCTCGGGCCTCAGCTCTTTGTGTCCGCCGCCATGCAACAACTCCAGCAGGAAAAGACGAGACTCCAGACTACACCCAGTCCGCTACTGCGCAGGTCTGCGGCGCAGAGGACACCGCGGCCACTTCCGCGTGAGCGTCGAGAAAACCGCAGAAGAAGAAGAAGAAGAAGAAAAGCGGCGAGAGGGTCCGGAGGATGACTTTCTCTTCAATTTCACATAAAAGAAAGCACGAAGCACTTAAAGAGGCTGTCAGTTAATCAGTTAATGCAATCAGTTCATAATCAGCCAGTTCGAAATGAGGCTGCTCACTTCTGACCTCTGACGATCCACGACGACGAAAACAGGATTAAAGTTCTACGCAGGAAAGTTCGATCACTTCAGTGCAATCCGTGAGAATCACATGACAAAAAGACTTCTGAATAGGTTTACTGTCACAGTTATGACAGTTAATTACTCTTTATGTCCAAATCAACACATTTTACTCACTTCCTGCTGCTTCTTCTGATAAAACACGTTTCTGCCTTAATAAATAATAATTACAGAATTAATAATAAAAAGCGTTGATTTCTGTCTCATAATTTTCAGTTTCAGTGAGTATTTTTATTTTATCATTTCTAACTTTTCATCAGTTCTTGGATTCTTTTTTTTTTTTTTTTGGCAGGAAAAGGCTTCCATACACAGTGTGCAGCAGAGGAGGCTTTAATGATTGAAGGAAAAGGACGAAAATCCAACATTTGTTCCTTAAAACTGATTCTTTTCCGCCTGATTCGATTCTCTCATCTCTTCAGGCCTCAGAACTCTTTCATTCTCAATCAGAGAAAGTGATGAGGACTGAAACCATCAGAGGAGATAAAGAGATGATGAAGAGTTTGCTCATTAACACACAGTCCCGCTCTGATGAGATCTTCTTCAGCACCGATCAATCGGAGCTCTTCACACACATTTCTCCTGCCTGCACACCTGCTGCCTGACAGGTGAGACACAGGTGAGACTGCCACAGGTCGAAGGTTAAACGTGAGTCCTGTCAGTGGACATCAGTCAGCAGAAGAACAGATGACTGTAAATGAGCTCATCAGAACTGATGACTGTGTGAGTCATGTGTTCATCCGTCTCTCACGGCATGAAAACGATCCATTAAAGACAAATAATTCAAGTAAACTGAGATTAATGAGGCTGAAACGTTCAAAGAGTTCACTTATCCTGTCTTTTTAAGATCTTTTCAGTCTTAAGTTTCACTCATTCATTGCTCTCCCAGTGTGAACACATGAAGAGAGAATTCAGACCTTTCATTTAAGGAGCGCACAGTCAGGGGCGGTTTCTGTTGGACTGTTACCTTTTCATCTGTTCTGTAAAAATCTTGTCAGGTGAATGTGATGGAGCAGAGGTTAGGTAGTAGAGGAGCAGACGAGAAAGTGGCATAAGGTTAAAATACTCAGGTACAAATACCTCAGTGTTGTACTTCAGTCCAGTACTTTAATGGATGTGCTTGGCTACACTGCGGCAGGTGCGCTCAGGTGCAGCTGGTTGGTGACAAACTCAGGTGTGTCCGGTGCGGTCGGTCAGTCAGAGAACGTCTCGTGCACACCTGGAATTCTCAGTGAGGCCGTGAAAGCTTTTCATGCTCAGGTCTGTTTGTGACTGCGGGATGTGAAGACGGGTGGCGCCCCCTGCTGCTCACCTGCTGCTGGTGTTTGACTCGATCGTCTCCAGCCGAGCTCACAGCTCACGCTGTATGTCCTGCAAACACCTGAACACCTGAGCAGGCACTCATCACCTGTGCTCCAGAGGAACGGAGTACATTTACTCAAGCACTGCACTTCCATCCACACAGCAGGCTGGTGAATTCACTCAGACATCCCTCTCACTTCCTCCAGCTCCTGGTTCAGGACCCAGATGAGTTCCCAGGTCACTGTAGTCTGGGTCTGTCCCCTGGTCTCCTCCTGGTGGGACCTGCCTGGAGAACCTCCACTAGGAGACTCTGAACCAGCTCATGTCCTCATGAAGGAGCAGCTGCACTCTGAACTGGTCTCTCAGACTGAACCCAGGTCAGGGACCAGAGTATGAGGTCCCCCTCTGAGCGAGACCAGACTGAAGAGCTTACATGGAACCAGGTCTCCAGCCACCGCAGAGGACAACTGGAGGACAATAACTAAGTGCATTTACTCAAGTACTGCATGAAGTATAATTCTGAGGTACTTTTAATGTGTACTACTTGGCACTGCTGTAGGATTTACTGACTCAGTAACTGAATTCAAACCTGTGCTTGAAAACATTTAAACCTTTATTTAACACACAGACTCAAACAGGACAGAGCTTCTACCAGCATGGACACACTGATGATGATGATGATGATGATGATGATGATGATGATGATGATGATGATGATGATGGAGCCTCTTCATCCCCTAACACTGACATGGAACACAGTGGATGACCAATCAGAGCCAACACAGGAACACAAACAGCTAGGGGTCTGACCAATCAGAACACAGGATCACTGAGCAAACACTGACCGCAGGTCAGCTGCTGAGATTCAAGCTGAAACTAAACACGAAGAGTCTGATTGGTCTTCAGGAAGTCATGTGACGTCGGCATGCTGCTAGATGTTAATAACCTCCTCTGAACCCTCCTCCGCCTCCTCTATAACCTCCTCCTCCATACCCACCTCCTCCTCTGTAGCCTCCTCCACCACCATATCCTCCTCCTCCTCCTCCTCCTCCTCTGTAACCCCCGCCTCCCCTGTACCCCCCTCCTC
>JBBMOE010000533.1:0-10444 GCA_037975065.1 Chaetodon trifasciatus
TGTGTGTGTGTGTGTGTGTGTGTGTGTGTGTGTGTGTGTGTGTGTGTTTGTTTATGTTTGAGTGTGTGAGGAAACAATTGTGCGCTTATGTTTGGGTGTGTAAGTTGTGTGAAATTGCTGCCTGGTTGGCTGCCAGCTGACTGAAATCCAGTTTTCAGCTATAGTCCAGTTGCTGAAAGTCCCTCCTCCTGTGGCTCATACCTGCTCATACCTGCTCGTACCTGGCTGCCTTGAATGCATTGGCTTGTTTGGACTGGCTGACAGTTTGATTGGTTTAGTGAAGTCCTTTGTCTTTGGCTGCCTCCCATCACCTCATAAATACATCTGTGACTCTCTCTTCGTCTTCTCCTCCCCCTTCTCTTCATCATCTTTTTGTTGTATTTTAATTGACTGAATTTTAGACTAAAATTAAGGGTAACACAATAACGAGCTTCCCCATTAAAGTCATTCTGTGAAATAGAAAAAATCTTCAAACGCTCTCCGCCTGCCAGCGGCAAGAAGTGCTGAAGCTGCACCAAAAAATAATCACTTTCACTCCTCCGGTTGGCCCAGTTGCCTTACTTCCCACCAAAGGATACCTGCTAACAAGCAAGTTGTGTGCAAAGGAAATGAACAAAATGCTGAATGCATGCAATAAATCTCAAATTCTGAGGGTCTGTTTGCAGGGACCACCTATCAGCTTGAGTGTGAGGCTGCAGTCGTGTAATGGGGAGGTGGTGTGGAACATGATTTCTCTGAAACGGTGCTTCCTGTTGTCCTTCTTGTGGGATCTGCACTGTTAAGGTTTCCCAGCCGCTCGTCCTCCAAAATCATGATAAAAGCAATAATCTGACAGATTCCTTATTAAATCTTTACAAGGTGATCAGTTTGGTTAGTGTGGACCTTTGGAGGACAAATGGTGACAAAAATCCACAACTAAATCAGAATCAGAATCAGAATCAGAATCAGAATCAGCTTTATTGGCCAAGTTTGCAAACAAAACAAGGAATTTGACTCCGGTTTTCTCACTCTCATGTGCAGAAGACACAAATTAACAAATTTACAAAATAGAATAAAATAGAATAAAATAGATAAATAAATAAACTAAAAAAAGCTAGAATTAAGTGGAGAAGATATAACTGGTGAGAGGTACTAACAGTGCAGTAGTGCAGTAGTGGTCTGATAATGTGCAAAGTTGCATGATATGAGGTAGTAAGTGATATGAGGTAGTACAAGTCAACCATTCAACAGAGTGACAGCCTGGGGAAAGAAACTGTCCTTGTACCGGCTGGTTTTGGCGTACAGTGATCTGTAACGCCTGCCAGAGGGGAGGAGTTTAAAGAGTTTGTGTCCCGGATGTGAGGGGTCTGCAGAGATGTTTGCTGCTCGATTCTTGACCCTGGACCGGTACAGGTCCTGGATAGAGGGCAGCTCCGCGCCGATGATCCTCTCCGCAGCCCGGATTGTCCGTTGTAGACCAGTCCTGTCCCGTTTGGAGGCTGATCCAAACCAGACTGTGATGGAAGTGCAGAGGACAGACTGGATGATGGCATTGTAGAAGATGATCAGCAGCTCCTTAGGCAGGTTAAACTTCCTGAGTTGTCGGAGGAAGTATAACCTCTGCTGGGCCTTCTTCTTTACCGAGTCTATGTGGTAGGTCCACTTGAGGTCTCTGGAGATGGTAGAACCCAGGAACCTGAAGGAATCCACAGCAGACACCGTATTGTTCATGATGGTAAGGGGTGTGTGTGGGGGGGGGTTTCTCCTGAAGTCCACCGTCATCTCCACTGTTTTGAGCGGGTTCAGCTCCAGGTGGTTCTGACCACACCACAGGACCAGCTGTTCCACCTCCCGTCTGTAAGCAGACTCGTCGCCGTCCTGGATCAGACCAATGACAGTGGTGTCATCCGCGAACTTCAGGAGTTTCACAGAAGAATCACTGGAGGTGCAGTCGTTGGTGTAGAGGGAGAAGAGCAGTGGGGAGAGGACACACCCCTGGGGGGCGCCCGTGCTGATGGTCCGGGTTTTGGATGTGATGCTCCCGAGCCTCACCTGCTGCTGCCTCTCAGTCAGGAAGCTGGTGATCCACTGACAGGTGGAGGCGGGCACTGTGAGCTGGGAGAGCTTCTGGTGGAGGAGTTCAGGGATGATGGTGTTGAACGCTGAGCTGAAGTCCACAAACAGGATCCTTGCATACGTCCCTGGGGAGTCGAGGTGGTTCAGAATGAATTGCAGCCCCATGTTGACTGCATCATCCGCCGACCTGTTTGCCCGGTAGGCAAACTGCATGGGGTCCAGCAGGGGGCCTGTTATGTCCTTCAGGTGGCTCAACACCAGTCTTTCAAATGTTTTCATGACCACAGACGTCAGGGCGACAGGCCTGTAGTCGTTTAGTCCAGTGACGGAGGGCTTCTTGGGGACTGGAATGATGGTGGAGCGTTTGAAGCAGGAGGGCACTTCACACAGCTCCAGGGATTGGTTGAAGATCCGGGTGAAGATGGGCGTCAGCTGCTCAGCACAGACTTTCAGACAGGAGGGGGACACTCCATCAGGTCCTGGAGCTTTCCTGGTCTTTTGTCTCTGAAGGAGTCGACACACATCCTCTTCGCAGATCGTTAGGGAGGGTGAGGGGAGCAGGGGCAGGGGGGAGGGTATTTCAGGTGGGGTCTTTGTGTGGCTGTGAGGTGTGAATGAGTCCTTTTCAAACCGGCAGTAGAAGGTGTTTAGCTCATCTGCCAGTCTGGGGTTTTCCACAGGGTGGGGGTGTGGTCTCCTGTAGTTGGTGATGTGTTGCAGGCCTCTCCAAACCGCTGCAGAGTCGTTTGTTGAGAGGTTGTTTTGTAGCCTCTCACTGTAGCTCCTCTTTGCTACCCTGATCTCCTTGGTCAGTTTGTTCCTGGCCTGCCTAAACAGGGCCCGGTCCCCACTCCTGTAGGCCTCCTCCTTGGCTTTACGCAGCTTCCTTAATTTGGTAGTGAACCATGGTTTGTTGTTGCTGTATGTACAGAATGTCTTGGTCTGTACACACATGTCCTCACAAAAACTGATGTAGGATGTCACAGTGTCAGTGAGTTCGCTGATGTCTGTGGTTGCAGCTTCAAACACACTCCAGTCAGTGCAGTCAAAGCAGGCCGCAGAAGGGCTGCATTAATGATTCTTTTCATTGTCCATTAAGCTGTCAATTATTTTGTCCATTAATCGAGCAGCTTTTCAGTCTATAAAATGTCAAAAAAAAAAAAAAAAAAATGATGAAAACCATCAATCACTATTTCCCAAAGCCTAAAATGACCCGAAGATGTTCACTTTACTGTCGCAGCGGAGCAAAGAAACACAAAAATACTGACATTTAAGAAGCTGGAATTAGAGAATTTTGACTTTTTTCTTAAAAAATGATCATCAAAATAGTTGCCAATTAATTTAGTTTTTGGCAACCAATCGATTGATTGTTGCAGCTCTAAAGCACAGACAGCTGCATTTAAAACCGGCTGCAGCCAGATTGAGGCGGGCTGACGGCGCGTGTGCTCGCGGCTGCTAGCGCTTCCTCACGGTCCTGACTATAACCTGCAGGTGTGACTATGAGTCAGTGTGATGCCTGGAATGAAACTGACTGAGCGAGCAAGAGACATTTTTAGAAATGTGACAGAAATACGTGAAAAAACGTACACTGAATTTACGATTTTGAGGCACTTGCACTGTACTTATTTATGTTTTATGCTGTTTTACACTTTTGCTGCAGTCCTTAGTTACTAGTTACTGCTAGTTACTTTTCAGAGTAATATTTTTACACAGAAATAAAACATAAGCTTAGAAAACAGTGAACTGTTAGAAATTAAACCAGTGGTTCTTCATCTGATGGTTCCACAGTGTGGAGTTGAGGCCTCTCATCGTGAGTCAGACGTCCATGAGTTGTTGTGACATTTTCACTGTAAACTGCTCAGTTGATTTCATTTATACAGCTATAAAATAACTATCAGATAATACATTTGATAATATATCTTTGCTCTAGAATTTATCATCTTATAACCTCCCAGACTGTAAACATGGCTGGAAACCACTGGGCTAAACGAGCTAAAAATGAGGTACTCGAAAGCAGCTCCACCTCAACAGTTACATGATTAAACAGCTGGTTACACACTGATGCATCAGCATTGATTCAATATATATCAGTCATGGGGGGCATGTTTGTGCTCTGTATCCACAGTTAAAGACACAGAACATGCGTGGCACTGCTCCTGTGATCAGTTTTAAAATGAATTATGGAGCATTTATCCATCAGAACAAAGAACTAATGAGTCTTCCACTGAGGAGCTGAAGCAAAGCCGTGATCCAAACTGTACTGTGCATCTCTGGATGATGATGGAGGAGTACTGCCTCCTCTTGGTGGAAATATCAAATCACACCTTTATTGTTGCTTTTTTTTTATTGAGGAAAGTTATTGATCACTTCATTGCACAAATGAACACACAGTCATTGAGTAGAAATCAGAAAAAGACAAATATTCAGAAGAAGAAAGAAACCCCAAAATTAAAAAGAAACAAAGAAACAATGAGAAGACATTTTCGCCCAAGTTGTCCTGATCATATTAACTATTGTTGCCAGACAATTTAGAATTGTTATTTATGAATCATCTATTGCTTCTGGGTCCTATTAGATCTTCCTGCTGGTGTTTGCACACAATTATCATAGTTCTTAGTGAAAAGAAACAAAGTACTTTATTTTTTAATGATTACAAGGTACTTGTATTTTCTCAGTAAAACCACAGCCATTTTAAAACCAACAGAAAAGTGATTTAATCAGATTAGAAAAGTTAAAAAACAGCGTCTGACTTCAAAGAAATATGGTACCATTGACTTCCTTCAGGCACCCCTGCAGTCTCATTGTCCTCCAGCTCTTGCCCCTTTAACCCCTTAATGTCTGAATTTATTTACAAGTGTTTAAAAAAAATATTATTTGTGTTTTTGCTTTCAAGTTGATGCTTAAGTAAGTGGAGATTGTTAATTTGTCTATAGCACATAGAATAGATAGAAATTTAGGTAGCCATTATGGCCGGATGACTTGATTTCACTACAAAGCAACCTTCAACTTACGTAAAGAAATATTTGTCACATGAAGTCTATTCCAATAAATTAGCTGTATAATAGTGCTGTACGATTTGAGGAAAATTATTATTGTGGACAATATTGCGATTGATATCATAAATGAGTAGTGTCATGAGTCTACTTGCTTGAGTATCAAGGACAACACACAGAGAGTAACGATAGTTTTTGTTTTTTTTGTTTTTTGTTTTTGTTTTTGCATGCATTCATCGTATTTTTCTCTGTGTTGTTTCAAATGTTGATATAGATTGGTCGTACTGCCTCGGGACGTGGCAACTTTAGGTTTGCATGTTTTACTCAGCACATCTTGCTGTTCAGTGTAGTCGTACCTGAACCCAAAGTATCGCCACACGTGATATTGTGATTCGATTAATCGCTGTCAAGGGGCAAGAGGCGGGGTACACCCTGAGCTGGTCGGCAGCCAACTGCAGGGCAACATACACACAACCACATTCACACCTAGGGACAATTTAGAGTCACCAAATTAACCTAATGAGCATGTTTTTGGTCTGTGGGAGGAAGCCGGAGTGCCCGGAGAGAACCCACGCATGCACGGGAAGAACATGCAAACTTTGCACAGAAAGGCCCTGGGGATCGAACCGGTGACCTTCTTGCTGTGGGGCACACTCACTACCTGCTGCACCACCGTGCCGCCCCGAACAAAATCATCATCTTGCAAAATAAAACTTTGAGACTGTCTGAGACTGAGACTGGAGTGGACACTTAATAAGATTGAATGCAAACAGAAGCTAACCCAAAGTGTGACAGGACTTCAGAGCTCCATATCAAATATGTACAAGTAAGCAGCACATTAATATATTCAAGACGAGATTCTGTTGCTTTGAAGCAATGTTACTGGCTCACAGCAGATCTTCGGTGTAATCATGACAAGCTGAGACTTGAAGCAGCTGGAGGTCGATCCATTCCTTTCTCTGGTTGGGAAAAAATATATAATTAGATTCTCTTTTATAGATACAATCTCAGATTACAACAACATTTCAGCTCAGTTTTTTCCTTGTTCTACTGTGCTGCTGTTCCTTGTTCACTCAGTCAGTAGTGGGATGCACTTGCTGTGCTAACAGTGTAACTTATAGCATTAATTCTTCACTCACAGCAATCGTACAGCTTGTTGATGCGGGCAATGTCATTGGCGCTCATGTAGGTGGCCCTTCCAAAGTCAAGGTTTGGATTGCTCTTGGCGAGGATGGTTGGTTGTCCGTTTTTGGAGAAGGCGTACCTTGAGGAGGACACAAACGCATTATTTTTGGTGCGTAGATCTCTACACAAACAAGCACAAGCACACACACACTGCACTCACAATAAAACCATTCTTAAGATTAAGATTAAGATTCCTTTTTTATTCATCACAATTTTTAACACACAACATGCAGAGTTGAGGAGGGAAACTGCACACGCCATGCATTTGTGAAATTCTTTCTCCGCTTTTGACCCATCCATGGTCAAACCTTCCTCCACGGCAGACCAGGAGCGGTGGGCTGCTATCGACCAGCGCCCGGGGACCGGTTCCATTGTAGTCACCATTGGTCAGGTGGTGATCTTCTTGCATGTTTTTAGTGGGGGTATTTTTATGGAGGATACCCCAGGTGAGCACGGGGAGAACATGCAAACTCCACACAGAAAGGCCCCTTTTTTCCTCGAGCAGCAGGCACTGAAGGCATGGTGGAGGACACGCCACCAGCGCCCACAGCGGGATTCGAACCGGGGACCTTCTAGCTGTGAGGCGACAGTGTTACCACTTGTGCCACCGTGCCACCTCTTTGCCTCTTTGGCTAAGTTGTCTTAGTTTGTTAGTTATTTTGGATTTCCTTTGACTTAAAGTCAATGATGATAGAAAAATATACTGTGCATTCAAAAGCATACATGTGCGCTCTCACACAAACACTCACTTGCTGTAGTGCATGACAGAGTTGAAGTCGTAGGGAGTGCCCAAGTTGTTAGTCTCCACCTTCTCAAAGTTTCGTTCTCTTCCTGCACAGGAGGAGAGAAAAGACCAATACATTTATTTTCTCAGTGTCAGATCAATGCTGGACTAAAGGTTTTAAGGGCCGTACACAGAACTCTTAAACACTTTGCAGAAACTGCATCAGTTGTATCTAAGACACGATCAAGCAGCACAGAAGTGACCACACCGTCAGACCAAATATTAATTAGCAGTCGACTCTTAGCCTTGTTTGTTTATTGGTCTATTTTGACTAATCTGGGACTCTTTGAGCTATGAACCTCCATTGTTCTCATCATCATATAACACATAAAACCAGAACAGTGAAACAAAGGTTTTTGTGGGTGAGCTGACCTTCTATAATGTTCTCGATGAGGATGTCGACGTATGAGTCTCTGTCAGAGCGGGCCTGCTCGTGGTGGAAGCCCAGAACGTGGAGAACCTCGTGCTGCACTATGTTTGTGTACAAACAGCCGTTGCTCCTCAGGGAGACCCTCTGTCCTCCTCTCTGACGGCCCAGGTAGGACCAACACCTGACACGCAGAGACGCACACACACTCATTGTGAAATCAATCATATCAATCAATCAGTCAAATCAAAAAACAAGTATTAGTGATGCATTTCTAGTCTCTGGTGTTGTTAACTGTCCAAACATATACCAGTGGTTTAGAACAGCGTTGGTTCAATGATCAAAAGGTGTGTGTGTATGTGTGTATGTGTGTGTGTGTGTGTGTGTGTGTGTGTGTGTGTGTGTGTGTGTGTGTGTTCCTACCCAGATCCACTGAAGAAGTGGACGTAATTCTGATGCCTCTTTCTCTTCCAGACAAAGCGAATGCAGGTGTGTTTGTGGAAGGTCACCAGAGACCTAATGATGAAGTTACGCTGTGCACGGGCTGCAGAGACAGAAAACAAGTTGCTGAGGAGTCTCCTCCATAAACGGCCTTAGCTTTAAGCTTTCGAGGTTCTGGAGGACATGACTACAAATAGATGCACAATATGCAAATCTCTTCCACTATGATGAAACTTTGGTATTTCTAACTGAACCAAACAACGCTGGCATTGACTGGACTGGTTTTTATGGTTAAAGGTTAGGTTACTGTAACTTACTGTATCTCCTGGAGATAATAATAGGCACGTAGACATAGCGCCTAGGTTTAGGCCACTTGCAGCCTGTGGCAGTGCAGGGGACTGCATTCTTGCCCCTGCTTTGCATAATGTCACCGTGCATCAGCCCCGTTGCTGCAGAACAACAAATAAACAGACATCAATATGAATCTTGAAACCAGGAATCTAGAGTTTTACATGCTTGATGGGCATGAGCCGTGCTTTATTTTCTTTTTCATTTATTTATTTTTTTCCAATTGCTTGTTCAGTCAACAGTCCAAAATCCAAAGGTATTGAATTCTTATTTAAATTAGATGATATAAAAGTGTCTTACTTATGCCTTCATTAGCTTTTGCAATGATGTCAGAGATGTCCAAAGACTCATCTGGAAGCCAAGAAAACAGAACAGAAACAAAGTGCAGCAGTTTAAAATGATTCACATGTCAGATGTGCATTGAGAGGAAAAGAAATTATATAATTTTACTTCAATATTTGGAGAATTCTTTATATTCCGCTCACCTGTTTCAACTCCATCATCAGTGGCAGCCTGTGAGACAAAGTCAAAATTGAACATTGTAATTATTTATTATTCTGCTGTTTTCATCTATATCAGTGAAAGGACAGTTCTCAGTTTTAAAGAGTCATAAAATCCTCTGAAAACCAGCAATTAAAAGCACACATTTAACATCATAATCCCAGTGTTCAAAGACTCAGCCTTACCGGAGTAACAGCCATCAATGAGAGGAGGACGAGGAGGAGGAAAGCTGGAGTCATCATGATGATGGTCTTCCCCAGTTGAGCTTCAAATCTGAAAATCCTATCAAAATCTGAACAGTGCTGAAAGCTCTGTGGAGTTCACCTGTTGCACCTGGACTCTGATGCTTGATGCAGCAGGTGCTCAGTTCCTCACTCTTTATAGGCAGTCCACACAGGGTGTGTCCGAGGATTCACCAATATCTGATGAGCTCAGCTGTCAGTCATATATTTTGCTTGTATAATCTACTGAGGCAGAATAACTGGAAATGGTTTTCCAAGTTACAAATTACATTACAGTGAAGACATTCATTTGTGGAGGAAGTATTCAGATCCTTTATCTTATCATGAGTATCAATATGACACAAAAGCAGAAATATTCATTATGTTGATTATTCGCCCCTGTGAATGTTTTATTTTTCTGTTGTAATTTTTGCATTTAACTGTGGAAGCTGGTTGAGGTAAAGCAAAATTTTATTTCTGCTGGGTAGCGTAATCAATAAGAGAGCACTGTACTGGTAAGTTTGAGTGGAAAATTAAATGTGTGAACTAGTAAATATAAAATGCATATTTTCTCTAAATTTCAAGTTACATTACGTGAAAATACTAAAATACAGCACTCACAGTTGTTGCATTTCACCACTGATGATATCAGATATATACAACACACTCCCAGCTCATCACATATGGATGCTTGGTCAGGATCCCCTGCATCACTTTTTAAGGCCTTGGAACCCCTTTAGTATAATTTTCAACGTGCATGTTGCAGTTGTCCGTAGAAATGATCAAACCCAAGAAAGAGATGAAGGCGTTCCAGAGGCTCTGTGGAGAGTGGCACACAGTGATGTTATTCAGTCCACAGGCATCAATGCATGGGTAAGGTTCCAGCCATCAGAGAGGAAGAAGATATGATAATACCTTAAACCANTCTGCACCAAACTGGGGAAATTGTGTCTTTAACGGAGCTGGCATTGCGTTGGGGGCGCTGCCATGTTGAAATGGGAAAAGGTCAAATACAGACCGCTGCCACAATGTTGGAAACACAATATTGTCTTAAATATCTTTGTGTGCTGTCAGATTAAAGTTTCTTTTCTTTGGAAGTAATTCAGTAGGTAAGTTTATATACCTATGGGGGGCTTCAAGCCCAAACCATCATTGTCCAGTGTGTATTTTGTTTTTTGTTGATCTGAGTTTTAAACTATGACACTGAAGAAGAATCAAGGGTCTGATGTTTTCACTTTCAAGTAGAAGTTCTGTGAAAAGCTTCTTGAGTTTCTTGTCACTCAGTTTTGATGTTTTTGGCTCAGCAGATTACAACAGTGACTCTGACATAATATGAAACCAAGAAGTGTCTGAACACTGTGTGTGTGTGTGTGTGTGTGTGTGTGTGTGTGTGTGTGTGTGTGTGTGTGTGTGTGTGTGTGTGTGTGTGTGTGTTTGTTTATGTTTGAGTGTGTGAGGAAACAATTGTGCGCTTATGTTTGGGTGTGTAAGTTGTGTGAAATTGCTGCCTGGTTGGCTGCCAGCTGACTGAAATCCAGTTTTCAGCTAT
>JBBMOE010000534.1:0-10431 GCA_037975065.1 Chaetodon trifasciatus
GTGTGTGTGTGTGTGTGTGTGTGTGTGTGTGTGTGTGTGTGGGTGTGTGGGTGGGTGTAACTGAGGAGAGAGGGAGTGAAAATTAGAATTAGAAAGGAGGAAGGTGGTTTGGAGGTTTTGGCATAAGTTGAAAACAAGATATCATATCTGGAGAGCTGCCACGTGAAAATTAAATTGTGCCAAAAGACGGTTTGAATATAAATATACACGCACTGAATTCAGAATTAACTTATTAAATTAGCCATATTAGGTAGTGATACATCCCACTGCTCTACGTGCCTATTATTAAATAAACTCATCTCTGGTACAGTGTGTGAACAAAGGAAATCTGTAAGTGCAGGGTGTGTGTGTGTGTGTGTGTTTAAGTGTGTGGTTTTCTGTATATTTCTCCATTTCCTGTATGAATGAATAGACCATGAAAAGAGAGACCAGTTTCCCACAGTGTAATGTCTATTATTGTCTCTGACACATTGTTCTTCTCACTGCAGGCAGCTTCACCCCATTCAGCCACTCTATTAGTGACTGGACAAGACAGAGGCTGCCAGGTGTTAATGGCACACAGACACACGCAGACACACACACACACTGTACGCGCATATATGCATACACACCCACACATCCTCTCATACACTGGCACACACTGTACGCATCTATACGCATACACACACTCATGCGCTCAACCTTAGCCAGAGGTGAGTGGGGGTGACAGACAAGGGCAGCTGGTTGCTGGGTTTTTCCTGTTTTTCCTGTTTTGACTGCTTCTGTCTGGGCACAAAATGCTTCATACACACACATACACACACATACATACTTACATACACGTTAGGTTTTCATCACTTTTGGGGACATTACATAGACTTACAATCATTTCCTGGAGACTTATCCTAGCCATAACCATAACCACTACTTGCTTAAGCCTTACCCTAACCTTAACCTAAACATAATCTAAACCTAACCCTAACTCTAGTCTTCACCCGAAAATTTAAAGATTTAAATTATGGGGACCTGCATTTTGTCCCCATAAGTAAGTAAGTAAGCAAGTCCTCACAATGTGACTGTGTAAACAGATTTCTGAGTAATACATGGACGGGCACACACACACACACACACACACACACACACACACACACACACCTTTGTACTTCTGTAACCTTGATCATCACAACTAACCCTGACATACACCTACTGTCATTCCAACATACCATTTAAGACCACAACCCTTTGAAGTTGTGAGCACCAGCCAAAATGTCCTCACTTTCCAAAAACTTGTTCTGGTACTCACTATGTAGCAAGTGCAAATACGTGCGCATGCACACACACACACACACACACAAAAAGGTTACTATCACACAATGGCATTGTCTGGAGACTGCCTTGGCCTGTTTTTCCCCTCTGCTCACTTGCAAGTTTTTATGTCTGGTTCCATAGCTGCTTAGGAAATGACGCTGGATCAAGATAAAACAAGCTCACTTTACATACTCTGAAGAGAAAATACTAACCTAAAGTAGCTGGGAAGATGCTGATTTCCTTTCAAGCCAAAAGTTAGACAGAGAAGATTGATACAGCTTTGACATACAGTATGTCTATTAGATATGACATTATGGCCAACAGCTGGCTAGCTTAATTGAACCTGACTCTGTCTGGTTCTTACAACAGTATCTCAATTGCTTAAATCATACAAGAACTGAGGTGTAAAAATTACACCTTATTGTTTTTATGTTATGTTTCTGACTGTTCTTTTTAGCTGATTTTTGATAGTCTTTCCACTGTACAAGAAGGGAACAGTGAAGAGGCATGTAACACAGTTGTCCTTGAAAAATTGATAAAACCTTATACAGCAAATCATGAGTTGAGCAATGCAAACATTTTCATTACCACAGATTATGAGAGAATCAAATTAAGGCCTTAAAGAAAGCTGACATCTCTCCAAGATATGACATTATATCCCCAGTGAACAATAATGCAAACATAAGTTCTGGCTAATCAGCTTTTCAAAGCCACATTTAAGCATTCCTTCAATGTATATGGGGTTTACATTGTAATTTCTATATTTCAGTTCAGCTATATCAGAGTTTTCCTTCAAATTCTTGTATGTGCAGGTGATGGTCTGTTTGGAGTAATGGCAAATGACGGCACAACTCAATGCAACGTAGCAACAAACATCTTTTTCAGTGATCAGTTTCTACTGGAATATATTAAAAATGAACAAAAACCATGAAACAGAGAGCCAGTGTGGTCTATTTGATAAGGTAACAGCTGGCACAGCTAACAGTGGTCACCCAGTGGTAAACATGCTAGCAGATTAGCTTGTAGCAGCCCTCTGAGAGCCTCCTGTTTCTAGTCTTAAGCTAACTGGCTACTGGTTGTACTCATATTTAATAGACATGAGAGTGGTATCAATCAATCAACTAACCCCCAGCGAGAAAGCGATTAAGTGTATTTCCCAAAATGTCAAACGATTAAACCTCAATTTGTGAAAAACTAATCTCCAGGCAGTTTTGACAGTGACGGGTGTAACTATTCGAGGCACAACTGAGAGGGGTGCATTCAAAGGAGAAAAAAAGAAAAGGCCATATGTGAGCACATATCCATGTGCATGTGTTCATTTGTGTGTTCTGACTTTGATCACTGACAGTGTACAGAAATACCACATCCTACCGTGACAATACTCAATTTGTTTTGGTGAAGTATAATTAATACCAGCTTGTCTTTTGCACATGCTGGCCAGTATTGGCATCAACACACAAGGGTTTGAATCCATCTGGCCAAAGACCTTCGTGTTAACTCATCTCCCCTCTCTTCTTCTCTCTAGGATCTCTCTCTTCCTGAATAGAAACTTGGACCATTATACCAAGCAGCAAAAAACCCTGATCCAGGACCAGTATTAGAGGGATGAAATAACAATCCTGTGTTATCCAGTCAGTAGAGAGCATCAGTACTGGTAGTGCTCCAACCCGGCAAAGGGCTGTTGTTGTTATTCTTTGATCAGACCAGCAGGAATAACAATCTATAATTCATAATGCTCAGTCTAGTCTGGGAACACTAGGCACTGCACCTTTAATTATTGATCAAACAGAACAGATTTAATATCAATCACTGACGCATAGGCAGAAGTGAGCAAAGTAGCAGAAATGGAGGAATCTCTCGGGCGCTGCCGTCTAACCCTCTAATGAAAACAAAAAAGAAATACAGTACAGTTAATGCTGTGGTGGTGGTGTGCAAACAGGAACTCAGGCTTAGCTTGGACACTGATTCACTGAGACTACAACTCACAGGATACACCGTCTTTGAAGGCTGATACTGATGGTTTGGGATCTGAAACTGCCAGTTCTCAGTACTTTTACAAATCATTCTACATTATTCAATATTTTCCATGAATTTAATTCCAAGAGAAGTGTAAAAACTTCTGAGGCAGCACAGGCTCCTTCCATTGAAAACATATTAGTACCACCACTGATACCACTACTACTACTACTACTACTACTACTATAATTACTACTATTGACCATTAATGGCCACTATGATGACTGAAACTACCACTACTTCTTTTACCACCATTGCTACTTTTGCAGTGCTGTTATTACAAATATTCCAACCGCCACTAGTACTACTAATACTACTGCTAACTATTGCTATTACTGCTATCGCCTTTGCAACTACTATTATGAGTACTACTACTAGAATTATAAGTATTGCCATTACTGCTTCTTACTGCTTTTATCAGGTTTTATTAGGTTAGCCCCTGGCAGTTTTACATTTCAAGCCTGTGGCCTTCAATAGGTTTTGCGAAGTGTGACTTTTGAGTCAACATTACTAATTAATTTCGTTTATTTAGTTTATTTTCGCCCCACCCCCTTAGTGGAGCCCTTGGCCACACTAAATTAGTAAAGACATACATCACACTAACCCCACAGGTTTGGATCAGTCAGTCTTGAGCAGATCTGAGTCTTTGCAGGAGTCATTTTCAAAGTTCCTTTTGTTTACTTTTCATGTCCTGAAACCTCTCACCAAATGCCTGAAGGAGTTTTCACACTCAGCAGCATATTCAGATGTCACAGCAGTATTTTATGTTATTTTCTTTATTGCTAAAAAAAAAGTAATTGCTTTTTGGCATTAAAGAATCGCCTCACGGGCCTTGCGGCCACATACAGGGCCAGAGGTTAGAGGTTTCCCACCCCTGATCTCAGGAATTTTTTTTCACTCCATTGTGGAGCTCTTACACACACATAGGCCCAAAATACAAACATGCACACACACGACCTATACATATGCAATTGTGGGGAGTTACTACTGTAACTACTACAGTTACTATTGCTACTACCAGCATAATCTCTACTGCCATTACTACAGTTACTGCTACTACCTCTGCTACTACCACAATAACTACAACAACTACATTTACTACAAGAATTACTACTACTTCTATTATGACAGCTATTACATCACTACTACTACAACTAAGGCCATACCTCTGCAACAGCTATTATCTCAACTAGCAGTATAACCAGTGCTTCTATTACCACTATCACTGCACAACTATTACTACTTCTCATATTATTGCAGTAGTAGTAGTATTGCTACTATTACTACTCGTAGTAGTAATGCATTTCTACTATTACAACTATTATTACCACCACTGACTCCAAATAAAACAGTTACAACTATTATTAACACATACTGCTACTACTTTGACTACTATGACAACTGCTAGAACTTAGAGTTGTAGTTTTACAGTATTACTACAGCTACAATCACAACTGTTACCCCTACTTGACTGACACTACTATGTCAACTACTCGTACTGCTTCTTTACTGTTACTACTACTACTGTTTCTGTTCATGCTACCATACTACTACAATACTACTACTACTACATGGACTGCCTGCACTTCTACCTTCACGTGCACCTTTGCAGAAGCCAAAGAATGTGTCTTATAGACATTAGTTCACATTGAGAGCTGCCATAGTCAATTATTTCATAACTTTTCCTGTAATATACAATGAGTGTAAAAGATATAATGTAAACCTTTATTTTAGCCAACAGTATTCAAGAGTACTGCTTTAACTCTAAACTGAGACATCACGAGGGAGAGCAGCAAGGCAAAATGGCTTTAGTCCACTGAGTGGGAGAAATGTGCAGCTGAAGTATACTGATTACACTGGGCCTGTAAGGGGCTTGCAGCTGTGGAAGCAATTGAACACAGGCATGCACACACGCACGCACGCACACACACAATGCAAAAAAACCCAACATACTTGCAGCTTCCTGCCTTTTACTGTCTATTGTTATATTTAGTGACACAGCTCTCACAGACCACTTTCAACACCCAGGGTGCAATTAGAAATGGGCAGACATTTTCTTACACTTGCACACAGTTTGACACACACACACAAACATAGGAGAATTCCTGCAGCGTGAAGGGGCCCTCGCCTTGCACTCAGTGCAGGAATGCAAGGAGAGAGAAAGAGAGCGACTGGGACTTTCCCCAGGATCTCAGAAAAAGGAGGGAGAGAGGAAGCAGACAGTGGGAGCGACGGAGGACAGGAACAAATACAGGAGGAGGGAAAATGGATGGGTTGTCTTGTGTATGGGCTCATTTCTGTTTCCCACAGTGGAAATGACCCACTTATTACTGCACACTGTGTGAAAAAGGCCTTACAGCATGAAACAGAAGCAGAAGATAAAACCATGAGAAATGAAATGAGAGATTGTATGACAGCTTTCCGTTGACTGTACTGAAAAGCTGGGAGGTTGGAGGAAGTTTTCAGGAGCTGCAGAAAAGTGTCTCACTCTCATTCTCTCCCTCTGCTGTCTGTCTCTCTCTGTCAAGGTTAATGGTGTGTCTCCAGAGCCTATTGCAGTTGCCACTGGTGTTCCCATTGATCCCACACACAGCCACCAACGCTGCTCCCCATATGGCACCGCTGAGGGTGTGTGCATGTGTGTGTGATAGGGATCAGTAGTCTTGATTGTGACTCAGTTTGTGGCATGTGTGTATGAGTGAGTGTGTGTGGTCTTCTCGGTGAGCCAGCTGCTGGCATTCAGGGTTGCATATGTGTGTGCATGTGCGTGTGTGAGTGTAATAGTAGAAGAAACCTTTCTGACATTAGCAAACTTGCCATGTCATCTCAATCCAGGGAGGCCTCACTATGATAAAAGAACAAGGAATCCTTTCACCCCAGTGTGTGTGTGTGTGTGTGTGTGTGTGTGTGTGTGTGTGTGTGTGTGCACCTCAGTACATCTGTCTGTCTTTAAAGATGTGTATGTGCTCACTTTTTGCATGTGTGTATCTACTGTATGTCCAGGTGCTTTTGAGTGTGTGTGTGTGTGTGTGTGTGTGTGTGTGCGCGCGCGCGCAGGTAGGTCTGTCTATGTACATGTTAGCCTATGCATGTAAGTACGCGTGTCTGCCTTCATTGAGGGTGGTCTCCACCTGTGGATTACACTGCATAGGCCTGTATGTTGCAGAGGGGCTAGAGGCTTCATTTCTCTGCAGAACACACACTTCCCCTGACTAAATAAAAGTCTAAACACTGCAAGTATGTTTAAGGTAGCCTATAGAAGCTCAAATATCCGAGAAAGACGCAAAGGGAAAAGCCCTTCATTCTGCACATACTAGAATATCAATTTTAATCCTGTTTGACAACTTTAACTGATTATAAATCTACTGATTCACACAGGAATGTGTGGGTTAGCTAGCGGTAGCTAGTGGTTTGTGTCTTGGGTGTTCTGCAAAGATGCAATATGAGAACTGGATACTAAGTCCATTCATTCCAGTTAAATTTGATCACCCGCATTCTGCCACTCATGACAAATGCTCATTAGTGTCTTTCCCTGGCCCCACTGGCAAGTCCCATATACATTACATTGTCATGATGTCATAAACAAAGAGAAGACTTTTCTAGGCTTTATGTATGTTATGCTATGTAAGTATTAAATCTTGGTTAAATGGCCTTATTTTCACAATACAGAGTAATATTCAACCTTGTATGCATTTCAAGGTGTCCTGTCAACAGACTTTTAGAATGTCTGTCTAAGTGGAAAAAGTTTTGGGGGATTGTCCCAAAATCTTTTTAAACTAGAATCTGTTCCACTTGCCTTTTGTTTTAGATCAACAGATTTCTTCCTAATAAAACCTCCACAATGCATATTTTTAAATCAGACATTGTTGACATCCATGTTTGCTAGCTTGTTGCGTCTTTTTTGCTTGCTTTTGTTGTTGCTTTAATACATTTCCATGCTACTACACGGGAAATCTATCAGTAGAACAAAGTGAAACTGTTGGCAGAAATATATATTTCTATGCCTGGGTAGTTGCACGGATGCTCAGTACAATGTGTAAAAGTAAAAACATTGCTCCATAGCACCACTAGTGGTCAAAAACTCCACAGTGTACCTTTAAGTACTCCTCATTGCAGCTGCAGGTTTTGACTCAAGATCATTATCACTTATTGCTTTAGCTAGCTAACCATCAGGGCTTTCAGGCTTTTTTGCTTTTTTATAAGAGGACCTTGACATTAGGTTACTTTATTAAATTGATTAAACTTTTAAACTCAAAATTCAGTCTTTCATTTTGTTAAAAATATAAGGTAGTCATTTTGTTTTTTGTTTTTTTTACCAACCAGTAGAGATATCAGATTAGCTCAGACAATAAAAACCCAAGAGTCTCATTTAAGTTTTTTGTAAAGCATGATGGAAGAGGCTCTCTAAGAGAAATTGCACAAAGCAATAAAAGCTATAATAACAGAGACTAACTGGGAAGCTTAGGCTTTCTGTGGAAAACCGCCAATCATTATCATAATGATGGTATCATCCCTGACCCTGGGCTATATATTTTGGCATTATTTTATATCATTTTCATGATAAAACATGTCAAACTGTGTCAGAAATAACTAGTGTGGTCTGGAAGCATTAACCCTGCCTTAAGAGCGGCTAATCCACCTATAAAAACTGCATTAGTAATATAGTTGTACAGGAAATTTTTTTGACATTGAATATGTTACATTAAAAACTGAAAATGTCAAACCAAAAATATCAGTATTGGTATTCAAAAACCCATATCAGTCTAACCGCAGCTGGCGTGTGAGAGAGAAAAAGAGGGAGACTGCAAACCACATCTTAGCTTGCCAAAAATCACATTTCCCCTCTACAGTATAGCTGGTTTACATTAAATCTCACACATGCATGTCGGGGATCGAGTCCACCCACTTCACATTTCATTACCAAGAAAAGCTCAAACTGTTACACAAGCCCCTCCAATACAGCAGAAATCTCTAATGTGATTTCATCAGAACATATGATGAAAAATAACTGCAAAAGTGGTAGTTACTGTGTGGGGAGAAGGTATAGGAGGGGAGTAAACCACTATAAATTCATCCCATGGGATTAGGAGCTATGGAAACCAGAGAATCTGGGGTCAAACATGGCCCCTACATGTGTGATCTATTGGCCAAAGTAGTACAATACTAATGGCAAGGGAATAGCCACATATCACATGGCCCTACTGCTGTATGTTCACTTAATGAAAGTTGTACTTTAGACTTGCAAGACAGAAGAAACCCTTTTGAAATCTTTGGTAGATTCTCTATCTGCAGTTCTACATTTTAATGATGTGAATGGTTTAGGAAAGAGTTTAACTCCATAATGGTGCATTTTTTGCATTTAGCCATGTTAAAGAGGCAATGTACACTATGACCAAAAACCAAAACCACTCCGAGATAACCCTGATGATGTCATAATGGACATAACCTCAGATGATATCATCAAAGTTGTCTGAACTCAGGCTTGAGACTTGACCTTCGCTGTGCAGTGTTTGACAACTTTGCTTTAAGGTTCATCCTCTGAAAGTTTGATGTGTTCATATGAGCTGGATTTTGTAACATTACAGCTAGTTTGTAGCCAGCCGTATTTGCAACTTGCACAGTGTGATGTGGAAACTCGAAGCCTCCAGTGCACTTCACACTGAAACTAGACTTTTCAGAGGAGTAGAAGACATCCTGTGTCCAGCAGTTAAACATTTGAAGCTAAAATGATTTGCCTCCTCAGAGAGGGTGAAGGAGGAGTAAGACATATCAATTTTTGTCTTAATTAAGTTAACAAAAAAAAAATATATATATATATGATGAAAAACATTTGCTGACATTTTTTGACTACAATTACATAAAATATATGCTGTATTACATTTTTCGTCAACAATTACAAATGTGATTAAAGTGATAAAGGAACAAATAGACAAATAAACTAATTACTGCTTAACAACCTGCATCTTTTTGTGGACTCAAACACTGAAGCCTTGCACCTGGGCCCTCATGTGTAAAATAGTATCCTGAGAGAGAGAGAGAAAGGGTAGCTGTGGTTAATGCTAATGCTAAAGCTGAGTGAGCAGAAGAGATAGAATGAGCCTTAACTTGACTGGGACGGGGAAACCTCCGGCCTCCGGGCCATATACGCCCCGCAAGGCCGTTAGATCCTAAAAGTGGATATGGAAAGATAAACTTACAAATGGTTATTTTAGTTTTGTATTTTTTTTTGTTGAAGCAAAAGGCAAACTAAGTTAGTTTGGGGGGATGTGTTTGTAATGATGAAAAAGGATAATCTCAGCATCATTACAGCTCAAAACATGCTGAACTGGATGAGCTGCAAGGACAAATATGCTTGGACAAAGTTCACACTCTTCAGCAGAGTTTGGATGCCCATCAAGCAGCTTTCACATGACCACATTCTGACAGAGACAGTGTTCTGCAGGCAAGTTTTGTGGTGAGCGAGCTAACAGCTAAGAAGCTGAAACCTCATTCAGAAGGAGAATTTGTGAAGGAAAGCCTTGTTGCTGCTGCAGAGCTGCTAGAAGCAGACTAATAAAAATGTTCCAAAGTGTCAGTTTGCCTGGAATAATTCATAGAGATGAAGGAAAAGCTGACGTGGAAACTCAATGATAGCAAGTGTGTGTGTGATTTGACCTTCATGGTGGACATTAACAAGTACCCCTCAGAGCTGAACCTCAAGCTCCAGCAGCTTCTCAGCTCTCTGCTTTCAAATGTGAAATCACTTGAGGTGAAATTAAAGCTGTGGCAACTGGAAAGAGGAAACACTGAGCATGTTTGTACTCTGCCAGAACAAAAGCTGCTGTGACATCTGAATATGCTGCTGAGTGTGAAAACTCCTTCAGGCATTTGGTGAGAGGTTT
The DNA here is from genome assembly GCA_037975065.1 of Chaetodon trifasciatus. Taxonomy (NCBI): domain Eukaryota; kingdom Metazoa; phylum Chordata; class Actinopteri; order Chaetodontiformes; family Chaetodontidae; genus Chaetodon; species Chaetodon trifasciatus. The sequence continues at coordinate 10,185 of JBBMOE010000534.1, forward strand.
CAGGACATGAAAGTAAATAAAAGGAACTAAACATATTTGCTCTTTAATGTGGAACCAGCTGGTGACGACCGACAACGTGAATTCGTTGAGCTGCACAGCAACAACCTGCTACTGAGAGCAGCTGTCTTTGAAACTGACTCCTGCAAAGACTCAGCTCTGCTCAAGACTGACTGACCCAAACCTGGAAAACCAGCTGTGAGCATCATCATCATCATCATCATCATCATCATCATCATCATCATCATCA
>JBBMOE010000535.1:0-10364 GCA_037975065.1 Chaetodon trifasciatus
ATAATAATAATGCGCTGAAAGTCACTATAAAACTCTGTAAAGCTGAGAGCAGCAGCTCATTACTACTAGAGTGAAGCTTTGAACATAAACAATGAATTGTACTTAATGTATTTCTCATTTGGGGAATCAATACTGTGAGTGGCCATTAAGCAAATAAACAAAGGACAAACAAGTTTAAAACACACACACACACACACACACACACACACACACACACACACACACACACATAGGCATCAGAAATAAAAGACATACACAAAATGGCCTGTCAATATTAATTCATTGATTTGGAAAGCAGAGCCACTTTTGTGACATGCATAAAATGTGGATTTGATTTGTCAAACGCAACATAGACTCATTAATCCAACTATAACTTTTAGATTCGCATTCAGCATTTCCTTTCACACTCAAACATGTGAGCATGCCCTCTGTTTCATGCGTGTGCTGATAAAATGAAAGCCATAACTCGGATATCACAAAAGGTTTTTTTTTTTTTGTCACTTAACGTCTGCACCTCGTGTTTATCTAACACAGGAGGTTACTTGAGTTGGTTTGCTGGCCCACGTTTTTTTTTCTAAACCACACTGTATGGTAAATAAACAGGATGTGATGTGCATCCAGTTCCCAGTATTGACTACGTAACAGAAGGAACTTTCCTTTATCTAAACTCTTTTTATATTTTACATTTGAAACTTTGTCACAATCATTCTCGCACGTCATTTTCTACTTTTCACACTAAAACCGTCTCAGTGTTCACCGTTTCCATGTTTAATATGGACCGCAATGAAATACATTCAACAATGTGTAGTCTGTCCATAGGACTTACATATTTTTAAAAAACAAAACATTTCTCGATTCATGAGTCCACATGTAGAAGTTGTTTTAGTAATTCTGGTCATGTTTTCATTATGGAAGCATAATTTTGAATGGGACACTGTTTCTGTAAAATTTATTTTAAGTTTAAGTCGTCGCTGTTACTCATTTGCACTTGCTCATTTGCCGTAAGAGATTAAATGACTCCTCTTAACTAGATCTAAAGGAATTTCCTGTGGAGCTTGCTCCTTGGAGGGGTTTTGGATCAATCACATTTTTTTCAGCCCATCCATTTATAAAATGAAAACAGAGCCAAAGATTCACACCTAACCCAATGTAGGCTGATTAAACTTCCAGTGTATTGCACATCAACACTAATGTAGTGATATCTACATCAAAATAAACATCTATAAAAAATAGCAACACCATTATAAATATACATAAATAATTCTAAATCACTAAATAAATATATAATTTACAGAGTAACATATAAACATAAAAATACAGAATGAGGTGAGAGTCTAGTCTTTGTCATCTGCTGTTGCATCATCACAAATGCATCCTCTCCTGAGATTCCACCTTAAGATCCTGCAGAACGTCCTTGTTTTACGCCTTGAGTTTGCCATGAACCTCATCAGAGCTTTGGAAATGGCAGGAGCGCCTGCCCGTTTTCACCTAAGAAGACACAGACTGGAGCTGTTCTTCACTGATGACCCACAGATCATGGGCAGATCTGCATCTTGATGGCAGCAGTGGCACTACACTGTCCACATTAGTCCACGAGGAACATCCCGAACCGGGAGCTGCTCAGGTCCAGTTTCCAGTCCTGCAGTCCTTCCTTTGGCACAGTCATCTGAGTTAACAGTTTCTGCCCATCTATCCGGCTCACTGCCCAGCACTTCCTGCTCATAGGTATTGTATCTGCCACAGCTGGAAGCTCCACCTCGCAGGTGAGCTTGTCGTCTACGCGCACGGTGAGGCGGCCTGCGGTGCAGTTGAAGGTGCAGATGAGGTTGAGATCAATGAACATGAAGTAGGTCCCCTCCTTTTCAGGCTTCAGAGAATTCTGTTGTGCGTCAAACAAGAAGTTGCTTCCTACAGATGTCCCAGTACCATACGAGACTGGAGCCCACTGCATGGTAGAAGTCTTCAACTCGCCTGCAGGTGGAGACAAACAGGTGTCATTTAGATGAGGTTCACAGAGTGCAAGTATACAAGTTACATTCCTGTCTGCTGTTGATTTGATACAACCACATGAAATCATCTAAGCGATGCAAATGAACAATCTTTCAGCTGTCTTTAATGACTGGAAATGACACTTTGTCCATGAAGAGGAAATGAGATGCTTTGACCTTAAATACACCATTATCATCAAACTACTCTAAATTTCTACAGGCTATAATTTTGTGACTCTGTCCATAAACATTTTTGTCATGTGGCCGCTTTACGTAAATAAAAGTAGACTTACTTGAGGTGGCTTCCAAGTAGGCAAAGTTCTGCATCTGTTGACAGAAAGAGAAAAGAAGACAGAGGTGAGTTCAAATGTGCTGAGGACTGGGACAGACTTAAAAGAAAAGAAAGAAAAGAAAAGAAAAGAAACGAAAAGAAAAGAAAAGAAAAGAAAAGAAAAGAAAAACATCCCATTGTTCTGATTTGAATCATTTGTTTACCTTGTATGCTGTGTCAGGTGCATCTCCTGACTGCTTTGATGCCTCAGACCCAAAGGACGGACGCGCGGGCTCCAGTTTGGACCGCAGCTCGATCACAGCCATGAATCCGCCGACAGCCACAGCTGCCACCGCCACAAACAGAAAAATGACAGACATGACGAGGAAAACGTCCAGGCAGCTTCCTCGCCGGCGGTCGCTCTTCTGGAGAGACTCAACATCCATTTCTTTCTGTTGTCCAATCAATCGATAGAGTGCCTGAGCTTCGGGAAGAGTGTCCACTCCGTTCACTTTTCAGGCTCTGTGGATAAAAGGCTTCAGGTTGCAAATGCAAGCTTTGCAAGTTATACAGCTCCAGGTGCTTTACGTCCACACAGCCCCACAGTCCTGTCCGAGTCCTTAGGTGAATGTCGCCACTCTGAGGACAGCGGTGTCTTTATATACTCTACTCTACCATGTAGTCAGTTTCAGACAGGGAGGAAAAACGCGGAAGTCATGGATTTCCCTATCGCCTCCTCACACACGCCTCCCTGCTTCGTTACATGTACACGAGGTGAGAAAAAGAGACGCGCAGACTTTCCGCGGCTCTCACTGCTGTTGCGCAAGTGCACCCAGACGACGCCGTGCATGCGGTGGAAAACGAAAGGGAGAGAAGAGTCGCTGCCTCCATCCCCATCACATTCCGATGCACAGTGAAACAGACGCTCACCTTCCCCTCCGCACTTCGAAGCTCACAGGAGGGCCAAAAGAAAACCTGATGCCTAAAACATGATGTCAGTTTGGACTTGATTTGAAAAGCATCTTTTAACAAGTACTTTTGGCGAACAGGTGTGTGTGTGTGTGTGTGTGTGTGTGTGTGTGTGCGTGTGTGTGTGTGTGTGTGGCGCGCGCGCGTGTGTGTTTGAGAGAGAGAGAGAGAGAGAGTCGGGGGCGGGGGCGGGGGGCTGGAGCGGCAGGTCTCTTGGTTTGACCCCTGCCGACCAATCAGATTTCAGAATCAGAAACAGAATCAGAAAAAACTTTATTGTCAGGTATGATTTTACACATACTAGGAATTTGTTTTGGTGAAGTTGGCGCATGACAAATCTACTACAAATACTATTAAAAAGTAAAAAAATATAACAATATAAATGTATATACACAACAGATTTCAATACACATACACATACAGATTTCAAAGGTATCACGGCACAGACAGTGTAAAGCCTCGACGAAGACAGATGCACGGGATCCACATCATGTGCGAGAGAGAGGGTGAGCCAGAAACAACTCAAAAAGATGTATTTCCAAAAAAGAAAAACGCATCAGCGCGTGGAAAATCAGCACTCTTTCGTTGCTTAAAGTCACTCTGGGCGCTACACGTACCGTAATTAAGTTGTAATAGCATGTAGTCATTTCTCCTGTGATGTTTTATTGGTTAAGAATATTGTGCCTCCATGTTTACAATTTACAATTACAATGACATTTACGATTCCAAAAATGAATGCTCAAAATGAGCAAGAAAAGCAGATGATATAGTTACGTTCACACAGTCCTCAAAGTTGCCCAGGGACATTTAAAAATAGATTTCATGGATAAAAAGTATGCAGACTTGCTGATCTCATGGTTTGACGAGTTTCTTTAATACCCATTATGAGAATTCTTAATACTACAACATATATTGATATTCTAGGCACGAAAGTTTTCAGTCTAGACAAGGCCCCTTGAACATGATGCTGGCCACATGCACAAAAAGCCCATAAAGAAATGGTTCTCTCACTTTGGTGTGGGTGAACTTGACACACCAGGCCCCTTCAAGCAGCATCAGTGTTGGACCTACTAATGCTCTTGAACTGGAACAAATCCCTGCAGCCAGGCTCTAAAATCTTGTGGAAAGCCCTCACAGAGGAGTGGAGGCTCTTTTGGCATCAGGGTAATGCACTCAAGTGTCACACCTTGAATGTTTGAAAGAAGGGAATAGTGGAAAAAACCTTCCAACTAATAGTAAGCTTCAAAGTAGTCCAACCCAGGTTGAGTCGATCAAGAAAGACAACATGTCCCTTCACTTATCCAGTAAAATATGTCAACATCTACTACGTAGATTGGCACAAAAAAGACATTTATGGCTCCCAAATGCTGGATCACAACCACTTTGGTGATCTCCTGACTTCTTCTCCAGCACCAGCATGAAGTTGATTTATAGTCTTGAGTGAAATGTCTGTAAAACTATTGGATGGATTGCAATGAAACTCTGTCTTGTTAATCAACGCTGGGTCAGTGCAGGCAGCATGCAGTGAGTGAGACTACTGATAAGACTTAAGCTGTAAATGTAAAGATGAATAAATGCACCTTGAATCTCTGTTTCACTGTATCTCACTGTCATCAATTGTTACAGTGCGACTGGTGTAATTACTGGGGGCATTCTCTCCCACATCAGAAGGTGATCCATGCAGCCTTGACCTGGCACAGGACAGTTTACACTGAGATTTATGGTAATCACACTCAAACGCTCCACGCTGATCAAACAGTCAGATGATCAGATCCACATTTTGCAGAGATATAAATCTCAAGGGAATGTTTGTGGTTATTACTGAAAGGGAAGTGCATGTTTATATACAGGCAAACAAAGGACGGGAAGTGAGCATCACTGGCAAAGGTTCAGAGATATGTTTAGACTATCGGTTAACTACTGCTGAGAAAGCTAAACGTGTCAAAGCTGACACTGACATCATCAGCATGGACAATTAAACAGCTTTTCTGTGAAGATCAACAAAACTACTCTTGATTAAAATGTTTTTTTTTTTTTTTTTACAGAAAGTGTTTATAGCATACAGTGTATTATACATTTTATCAATCTGCACATGAATTCAATTGTGAAAACAGGTTGAGGATTATCACTCTGAGGGTGACTTGCGGATGGAGTGGCACACAGGATGTAGGTGGAATACAATGTCTACTTGTGGCCTGTTTTCGTTTTTGGCCCTACAAGGGAAAAAGTTTGGACAACCCTGATATATACACAATGTCTTCAAAGACCAATGCTGCTGTAAAGTGGGAAGTCATTGAGCAACTTGTAGTAATTGCAGCATCTTATCTGTGGTTTAATCAAGGGCTCTTGAACTTTAAGAAGTCCTTTGAATAACTTTATTTTTTTATATAGCCTTCAAAGTCATTGGGAAAATAATGTTCCTCTACATCTAAATTATGTGATTTTGTCTTTTATGACAACCTGACAAATGATACTTTCAAACAGTGTTTCAACTGGAATAAACCAGTGAGTTGTAGTAACTATATCCCTCCCCACCCCTTCACCCCTAAAGTAAATGTTATTATGATTTTGTTTAATTCCTCGGGAAGTAATGATCAGAAAGAATTACAACGAAATAAAGAATGTGTTAGGCTTTTGCCAAAAAGGTTTGTTTGGACCCAAGGATGCAGACCCGGACACAGGATTCACTTGAACAAAGATTTATTAACAATAAAGAACAACAGAAAGCACATTTGTCTGAGTGGATGATAACTAAACTGAAGGTGCACTCAAAAGGAGTGGAAATGAACGAAGGGAGCTCCAACGAGGCGGGTTTGAGGCAAAGCACACGCTGAAGTGGCAGGTAGGCACTGTAACAAAGGAGCACACAATTAAGTGGCAATTCAAGACAATGGACATTGGCTGAACTCTGGAGGAGAAGAGGAAATGAAACATAGTACTCATGCTGGGAATGACTAGACACCGCCATGGAAAGAGGAGGAATAATCAGGTAGGAGAGGGCTCTCTCCTTAAGTACCCCCTCAGGTGAACCCCTGAGGGGGCAGAGCTGACTGGGTGCAGGGAAACACCTGCACGCACAGACAGGGGAGAAACAGACAGACAACAAACACTAGGAAAAAAGGGCAAGGAGACACACTAGGAGAGGACAGGTAAGGAGGATCCTAACAGAATGAATGTCTTGTTACTCAAAATGTAACAAAGAATGCACATTATTTAGTGTGCTGAAAAATGTGTACAAAAAAATCCAGAATAATTGAGCAGGGCATGAACATTTGTCATTTTTGCCAATGCAGAATAATAATCTACAACAACAAATTGTCAATACTATTAGTGGTGATGCATGACTCTGGTAGTTTATGGATACAGCATTTGTGTTTGTGTAATATATTTCACACTTATATTCTTTGTGATGCTTGTTTTGCTGTAAATAATCTAGAAATGTCAAGAGAGAGAAAGTATAATTACTTACGTACTGTAATACCTGGAGGTGCTGATACAGATATTGCACAGTATTAGACGTACAGTGCTACTTACATTCCAAAGGTTAGCGGTGTGCCTCTTCATTCAATTCATTTATCTGGATACTTCTTTGCTGACTATAATTCACAATATTTTGACTTCACATTTTGAGCAAACTGCCAGCATGTTCCCTGCCCTGACACTGTCCATCAAACTGCACATCCTGAAAACTACTATATTATATATTCCATATTCATCTTTTGTTACAGCTTTGTGTTCATTTTGTTTCATTTCCACTTCCTACCTACAGTATGGGTCCTGTTGGGAGGGGGATCTCTCTTTAAATTTCCTTCTCTGAGGTTTCCTCCAGGTTTTCCCTCCTGTGCTGAGGTTATTTGTTTTATTTTTTTCTTCTTAGAGAGCTTGACCTGGGTCACAAAGCTTTGCTGTTGCAGTTTTGTAAGACCACAGATATAGTGCGTGATACTGCAGTATACATGCGACTCTGACTTCTCTCACTGCATGTAATGGACCCATGTAACATAATCTGACCTATTCTGAGAGAAAAAAGTGCTCCCGTAAATATCATGAGGAATGACAACTAAGAAAGGCAGTGGGCATGATGGGAAAAAATGTGGGGACTGTTTCTGTGGGGGTGTGATAGAGATGGGGAAGTCAGCATGAAACAGAGCAAATGAGAAACTTAGCTGTAGAAGCGTAACATACAGTTTGTAGAAGGTCATGTGGTCCTGACGGCCAAAAACCCAGGCTTTCTGTTCCTTAATCAAAGTAAGGATGCCATTAGGCACAACCACACACACTCACACACACACACACACACACACACACACACACACACACACACACACACACACACACNCACACACACACACACACACACACACACACACACACACACACACACACACACACACACACGCACACACACACACACACACACACACAATAAGATAAATTCCTCAAAAGTTTCAATATTTGCTTAGCCGCAGCACATCTGACTGTCTGCATGTGCCTTTACTTTATTATTGCGTGTCTTTGGAGTGTTCTCTCTCTCTCTCACTGGTTGCGAAAACAGACAGTCATGGATATGATTTCTCTCTTTCTCTCTCTCTCTCTCTCTCTCTCTCTCTGTATAGTGATTGTGTTTCACTTTGTCTATATGGATAAACCACTTACATGTACTGTGTGAGTTCTCCCAGGACTCTACTTTCCACCTTTCATCACAGGAAGTGACATAAAGCATTACTCAGCGAGTGCTGTAATGTGTCATGTGGAGGAAAATCATTTCATGAAGAGTACTAGATTTTCCTTTCGAATGGTGATGAGAGACCAGACTGAGTCTGTGACGTCACACCGTTTTTGAGTGGCTCACCTAAGGCAATGGATTACTGCAATTTACATTTGCACATTTTTATAATCATCTAATTACACATTTGCACAGGTGCACAGTTAAAGCACGCGCTTCTCATATCTATTGTTGGATTTTCTGTGGTCAGGATTACGTACGGGTCTTTCTGACCAAAAACAAACAGAAAAACCCTCCATCGTGATGCGCTGGGCTTTCTCACAGGGAAGTCACTGCCTCTGTTTTCACTTCACATTTACTAAAGTTCAACTGTGCTCCTCCCTCTCTCTCTCTCTCTCTCTCTCTCTCTCTCTCTCTCTCTCTCTCTATTTTTCTCTACATGGAGAAAGGAAGTAGAAATTGCTGACCCTCAGCATAGAGACAAATGAAACCTCCCCTGGTAGAGCTTTTGCTGCCCCCTACAGCAGAGAACCCATCTGTCCTAAAGGCTCTGCTGCAGAGCTTTCCACACGCTCATTTTTTTTTACCACACTTCTTGGGTAAAATTAATGGAGGATGTGACACGACTTTTTGTTTGCTGTGAGGAAACTATTGTGTCTAATTTCCCATTTGGTTAATGAAAACATATAAACAATATTATCTTTTTTGTCTGATCTTAATCTGTTACTCCCAATCAACCACTCCCAAAGCAAAAAAGAAAAGAAAGAAAGAAAAGAAAAGGATTATATTGACAGGATCATATTACAAAGTCAGTTTGTGTATAGATTCCTAATATCTAGAACAAGGCTCATACCAAATCTAGTAATCAAACACAACAAGCTGGTAGCATTTACTTACCTGTCTTCATCCCCATAGGACACATGATGAGACAATGAGCTCCTTCCATCTTTGGCAACATGTTATTCCTCATCCCAAGTCCATTTTAGCGACCTGGTAGCTGAGCGAGCAGGTGGGTTTACAGTATGCAGCAAAACTGAACAGGACTGCTCTGCCCTGTGTCCTCTGCTTGGTTGTCTTCCTGTTCTTCTTTGTTGTATACTGTAACGCCACCTTTGTGTCGCACTAATTTGCATGTACTAACTCCTAATGCACATTTTAGTTTCTGTCCCTGAAATTAAGTAGTGATAATAGTATGACATAGCTAATTTGTCAGTGTGAATTTTAATGTAAGCGTGCTCTAACAGTTAGAATTTAAAACCTTTTTAAGGTCAGGTTCTTGTTTGTTTCATTCATGAACTAATGTTTCATTCCCTTATTTGAGGGGGACACGAAAACACTAAGTTATAGCAACGCAATCACAAAATCAAAGTAATCTAGTTGTCTTCCGGGTGTTTTTATTTAAAAAATGTATAATGTGTAATTTATGTCTTTATTATTTCTTTGATGGGCGCCATCACAACGACCAGCAGAGACTCCAGCCAAGAAATAATGTAGCACGTATTAAAAACCACTACATGCACAATATAAGAGGCTAATGAGTGAAGTTTGGAGGTGCTGATAGGCAGATGTTGTAACCTTTGGACAGGCTAGCTGTTGACCCATGTTTCCAGTCTTTGTGCTAAGCTAAGCTAACTGGCTGCTGGCTGTAGCTGCAGTACAGTCATGAGAGGGGTGGCAAGCGTATTAGCCAAAATGCTTACCTATTCCTTTAATTACTAAATCATTCACTACAGCTTTATTGAGGCCATATAAGCCATTAATAAGAGCAATTTTGTGGGTTGCCAGGTTGTGAAAAATCCATTTGATCTCATTTTAGTGCATGTCTCAAACATTAATATCTGTTGTGCCGTTAATCCTTTAAATAGAGAAGTGGTAGCCTCATCTTGCAGAAGTTCACATAAGGCCACTTTTTAACACTTGGAGCCAACTAGTTTAAAGAAGCAACAATGAAGAGTGGGTAACGTGCCATGATGCTGATAGAAAGTAGGGAAATGAAAGTTGTCCATCTGCACATTTACAGGTTTTAGGAATCAGATTCTGCTTAATCAAAACAGTTTTTTTTTTTTGTTTTTTATTTTTTTTGTTTTTTTTGTTGATGCTTAACTTGCTCATCCATCAGGAAAAGTTCTGTCTGAGCTACTTCAGTTGTTCCCTGGTAAACTTGCCTGTAGGTCTTACTTGAGAAGGTGAAAGGTGAATCATGGTGTTGGAGAAATGATCGCCCACGTTGCATCCATCAACCACCGTCACCGTCAGATATGACACATATGTGATGCATGAGCGAAATTCGTGGAAATTGTGGCCCAGGTGGACGTACACCTTACTCACAGGACATAAATTTAATGTAGGGAGAGAGAGACAGGGAGAGAGAGAGAGAGAGAGAGAGAGAGAGAGAGAGAGAGAGAGAGAG
>JBBMOE010000536.1:0-10354 GCA_037975065.1 Chaetodon trifasciatus
TACTCACATGCCACTTTGTGTACTGAAAGTGTTGTTTGTCATTGTAAGCATTCCTGTTTATCGCAATATGTTTATTGAAAGTCATTTCAATGTTTCTGCTGGGGGGACAAATTTGTGTGCAGATGATTTCTGACCATCAGCTGAAGCTAAATTGAGATTGTCTTCTAAACTTACAGGATATTAACTGGGCACCATTATTGCATGGAATGAGGGCTGTGGATTTGTTCTACAACCACTGTTAATTGCATTACCAGTGGTCAAATCATTAAATTTGGAATTGGAACATGTTAAATTTTTGCTTTTGAGTTTCTTACTTCTGTGCCACCCTCCACCCATGTCAGGTTCCTGTTGATCCGGAACTCCTGGCCCACCGGCAGTGATGCATCGTAGAGCCCTACTGTTTCCAGCTCAATGCTGCCACTCTCAGTTTGTTGCCAGTTAACCAGCTCATATTTGGCCACAGGATCCCCGTTGGTATCAAATGACACATCATAACCATTCTGGGAAAAACTGACTTTCTTCAGCTGAGTAAGAACCTGTGAGGATGAAGTCAAGTAAAAGTGTGAGAGAGAAAAAGGAAAACATGAAATCAAATGAATATTGCATATAAAAAATGTGCAATGGGGTGCTCACCCATCTGGACCTGGTGAATTTGTCACACTGAGTTGTAGAATTTGTTTCCTGACACACAGCATTATGAATGGCATGTGCTATTGCATAAACAGCCTTGTAGACCATGTTAGTGATTCGGAGCTGGGATGTGTCGGTGTACGGGCTCTGAAGGGTTTGAATATCTTCAGTTCCATCACACAAACTCTCATCTGTGGCTGCACCTAAAAACACACAGAAACAGAGGAAGATGTCTTTAGCCTTGACAATGACATTACATCATTACACTATTTATTTTAGCTTTATTTAACCAAGCAAATATGTCTTGCAGAAACTAATGTATGTTGTTCAAATTCAGTCATAAGGCTTCTTTCTTTTACATTTGATTGTATATTACTGTGTCGAGGACGTGCCTTGATCAAACAGCTGCTGTTTTGGTTTGTGTTGATCACTGTTTTTCTTTACCTTTGTGTTGCAACACATGTTAAAATAAAACACTAATTAAATAATTACTCACATTTTTAAGGGGACAAAAATGTCCAGAACATTTTCATGAATCACCTACTTGCTTGACCGATTACTCTATACAATTTTAACTATTTATTTAGCTTGGTGGCATGGAGGTAGTGCATATGCTGTGTGCTTGTGTTCAGGACTTCAGTGTTGGTATTGTAAGACAAGTTCCTATGAAATCTTCTCCATGACAGGTTTGATGTTCAAGCAAATGTTGACTTTTTGAACAAAATATCAAAAACACAAGGACCCAAAACTCAGATCAACTTTCTCACTTTTTTCCAGTCTGCAGTTGAATGAATCTTCCCAGAATTCAGTCAGCACTGGAGAGGCAGCCACTTCAGAGGGAGAGAGATCCAGCAAGAAGTCTCTCAGACCCGGGATGACAGATTGCTGAATGCCAAATCCGATGGCACCAGCACAGAAGGTGAACTTCAGCATGTCTGGATTGGTTACCCAAGACTCACTGCCTATCCACTGGCGAGGTGGAGAGGGTTCAAGTGACAGCTCCTCCAGCAGGATCCTCAGGTCTCCAGATGCTGCAAACGCCACAATAACCATAGCTGTCGACCTGGAGAGACATTATAATGCATTATTTTATACCAGTCTAAAGATAAAACTAAAATTTTTAAATGAGTATTAGACAGTGACACAAATTAACATAGTTGATGCAAATTAACAGTAACATACTATTTTTGGTACATTAAATGAGAATTGGTCTAACTGGCAAATATTATACATTAGTGACTAACAATGTCTGTAACAAATATGAGAGAAATTATCCTGATTTAAAAAGATAATTTTCCAATTCACCACTAAGACAATAAAACAGTCTTCATTATCTCATATTTGACTCATTAGTTTTTGTGGTTTTGTGTGCAGAAGGTCATTGTCAGCACAGAGATCAAAAGCACAATCAGTGATGTAGAAACCTGCGGATAACATCAGCTACTCTCTGGATCTTGCTCCTTGGGTGGGTCCGATAGAAAGATTCAGAGTACTCCACACAGATCCCCTCCTTCTGAGCTGCTTCCAAGAAAGACGCCATGCCATTATTGCCGTAGTCTGAGTCGGACCGGATGGCACCTATCCAAGTCCAGCCAAAGTGTTTCACCAGTTTAGCCAGTGCATCAGCCTGGAACTGGTCACTGGGGATTGTTCTGAAGAAACTTGGGAACTGCTTCTTATCAGACAGGCACGCACAAGTGGCAAAGTGGCTCACCTAAAGAAAAAACAGCAGCATAAATCTTGAGACAAAAGAGATTAGTTGTGGCCTACATTAAACACATACATTGCCAGAAATGAAAAAAATATTTACTTGAGGAATATTAAAGGACCCAAGGATGCGCGACATGCTGATGGATTGAGTGGACCCAGATTCTCCGATGATAGCCATCACCATACCAGATTGTGAGCAGTTGTCACCAGTATAAAACACTGGGTCCACTCCATTTGAAAGCTGGAATGCCGCATGCACCGCCACGGGCACGGAGGCACATGAATCATACAGCTGATAACCGAGCTTAATGCCTGGCAGCAGCTCTGTGCTGTTGTTAATCTCCTCAATGGCAAAGACCATTGCATGTGAGAGGCGCAGTTCACGGGGGTCAATGCTGCACAGAGGCACATATCACTGTTCAAATTTACATATGAGGACATATCACAATTTGAACAGGAAATATACAATAAAGAAGAGCTGTAATTCATAGTTATGGAATGTAACTGCGAGTTTCACTGCATCTGTTAAATCCAAGAATTGCCAGACCACAAAACTTCAAAACAGTCTAAAATTCACAGGAACTTGAATGCACCGATTAACAATAGTATAATAAGTATACAACTTTACTTTGTCCTTAGGCAGTTAAAAAATGATTATTTTAAAAAACACTTTTTTTCAGTTTCCAATACAACACAAGCTTACTAACAGTATTGTAAGCACATCATAAGAATGAAAACAATTCTGTCCCCAACACAGTGTAACTCTCTCTTATTCAGCACTTCTCCCTCATACTAACCTCCCTGTGCACCTTATTGGCTCAGGCATGCTGGTGTAGTTATGCTTCACCATGTGTTTGTATCGGTGTATGGAGAAAACACCCCCAATGACGTAGTCACCATCCGTTGAGAATGCAGGGAGTCGAGTGGTACCCTGGAGCTTACATTTCACAGATGAGGCCTCAGTACTGACCCCAGCTCCAGTCCTATCCTCCGTAAGCCCAGCCCTTTGTTTCTGATATGTGTTCAGCTCACACAATCCCAGAGTCAAGATCAGGCCAGTAAAGAGAGCTGATATCTCCATCCCTCAAGTGCATGTGGACATACTGCGTGTCTGTTTTCACCGGTTTATATAGATTTTCAGACAAAAGCTTCCCTCCCTCTACTGCACGTCATCTTACTGCACATCAGAGAGGGAATGACCTTATCTCATGGTCGTTGAGGAACTCTTGTCCAATTACAACCCTTAAACACTTTTTCTTTTGTAACTCACGTAAAAGTCACAAAACCTTTGTACACCTTTAATTAAATATTTGTGTTGTTAAATCCATGCCATTTTAAATATATTGAATATATATTGTGCAGTAAAATCTATGCTTATGATATTGATAAAGTGTCATGTGACTTCCTTTACACAGAGGAATTTGTTATAGATATTTGCTGTGCTCCTTAGGTGACCTTTGCCCAGCAAAACCTGGTCTTAATGGCAATGGTAGCTTCCCTGATGATTGGGCTTGACAGGGATTTTGCTGACAAGCTTGATCAGACTTGTTTCCTGACTCATGGTCTCACAGAACAGATGCCCTCACTTTAGTCTCTGCAGCTATCTGCATGGGCTCAGTGCAGGCTTACATTTGCGTTGTGTGTCACATGCATAACCACCCAGTCTTTTGTTGCCCCTGTCGATGAGGTTGATGAGGTAAAAAATTAAAGATATTGTTTTTGTGTAGTTTTCAAATAAGGATATGTCAAAAAGGATTTGCAAATTATCACATTCTTCAGTGATAATGCAGGGCAGGGGTTTCCTTACACTGTTGCAAAATGTTTATGGCAATATAACCATCTTTTAATTTGATTATACTCTCTAATCTGCCAAAACTCAGCTCCCTCATTATGTATCACACTTGCATTTTCACCATTAAAATTGGTTTTAAGTTAAATGAAAATATTTTTTTTTCAAAAACCACTGATTTTATCAAAATGTTGAGATCAAACTCAGGACCATGAATTTTAACTTTATTGATAATATGGTGAAAACTAATTCGTAAAATAAGACAATAACAATACGACATTAAAAAATGACACTGAAATCTGGTAAATATGTCATATAAAAAAAGTTGCGCACTTAAATATTTGAATTAATGCAATGAACACTGACTGACTAATTGACTGACTGAAAAGAATTTGCTCTATGCTTTATGGTCATTTTAACTATTTCTAAACCTCCGATGTCTTAGGGTTTATTTTTGTTCATTAAATGTTTCTTGGTGTTTTTCTCTGGCTGAAACAATATGATGAAACACTTTGGAGCAAATATGCACAGTGTTAGTCCAAAACTGGAAGCCAGAATGGCAAATATTTCCACAGCCACAGTAAATTTCCCAGGAGAGCTGACATACGCTGGGATAAAGGTGATCCACACTGCGCAGAATATCAGCATGCTGAAGGTGATAAGCTTGGCTTCATTAAAATTATCAGGTAGTTTCCGGGCGAGGACAGCTAACACAAAACAAAAGACAGCCAGTAGGCCTATGTACCCAAGCACAGCCCAGAAACCAATAGCTGAGCCTAATGCGCACTCCAGGATGATTCTCTCCTTGTATGTGGATAGGTTTTTCATTGGAAAAGGAGGACTAACAACCAACCAAATAATACATATTAAAACTTGAATAAATGTGAAAGACACTACAGTCATCCTTTGTTGTGGAGGTCCAAACCATTTCATGACATTACCGCCTGGGAGTGTAGCTTTGAAGGCCATTAACACTACTATTGTTTTTCCTAGAACACAAGAGATGCAGAGGACGAAGGTGATCCCAAACGCTGTGTGGCGCAGCATGCAGGACCACTCAGAGGGTGCTCCAATGAAGGTTAATGAACATAAAAAACACAGAGTCAGGGAGAAGAGCAGCAGGAAGCTCAGCTCTGAGTTGTTGGCTCTTACAATCGGGGATGACCTGTGACGAAAGAACACCGCTGCTGTTATAATGGCAAGACAGGCACCACCAACGGAGAATGCAGCCAGGATGATTCCTAGGACCTCGTCAAAAGACAGAAACTCCACAGGCTTTGGGAAACAAGTGTTTCTCTTTGCATTAGGCCAGAACTCCTTGGGGCAAGGGAAACAATCAGGGGAATCTGGAAAAATGAATACAAAAAAGGCTTTTAGAACTCATATTTGACACTGTAGATGTGAATTACAAAAAATAAATACCTGAAGCATTGCTAATCTCTCCCTCAGGACATGGTACACAATCATAACAGCAGATGGGTTTTCCTTTCTGCAGCACTTTACGAGTTCCTGGAGGACAGCTGTCACTGCACACTGACACAGGCACCTGGAACACAGATACAAACACACACAGGTGTCCTATGCACCTCTTAAGACACAAGGATAGGTTCATATTTTGGGTGTATTGAAAGTATTATTGTTCTTTGTAACAATTCTTTTTGTTCATACTGACTGTGAAGAGATCCCAAACTAAAGCCAAGTCAGTGTAAGTGCGGAGGTTTGAAGTTCAACTGAAGCTAAAATGAGGCTTCATCAGTCCAAGGTAGAAGAGGAAAGTGATTATATTCCACACTTTTTTTAAACATAAATTCCCACTTTTTGTTTTTATCTTACTAAAATAGCTCAGTATAAAATTGAGTATGTTAAATGATTGTTCCTTACTTCTTTGCCACCCTCCATCCAGGTGAGGTTCTTGTTGATATGGAACTCTTGGCCCACCGGCAGTGATGCATCATAATGCCCGACTGTCACCAACTCAATGCTGCCACTCTCAGTTGTTTGCCAGTTGACCAGCTCATATTTTGCCACAGGATCCCCATTGGCATCAAATGACACATCATAACCATTTTGGGAAAAATTGACTTTCTTCAGCTGAGTAAGAACCTGTATGGATGTCGTCGAAAAAGAACGAGTTTAAAGAAATGACAACATGCAAAATTAACAGAATAATTCATATCATAAAAGATACATTATAATGACAAGGAGGCATAGTCAGTGTACACTTACTCACACTGACTGACCTGTTTGGACTCTGTCCGGCTGAATTTGTCACACTGAATTGTAGAATTTGTTTCCTGACACACAGCATTATGAATGGCATGTGCTATTGCATAAACAGCCTTGTAGACCATGTTAGTGATTCGGAGCTGAGATGTGTCGGTGTACGGGCTCTGAAGGGTCCGAATGTCTTCAGTTCCATCACACAAACTCTCATCTGTGGCTACACCTAAAAACACACAAAGACAGACGAAGGTGTTCAAGCCTTGATGATGAAAATATTCTTTTTATGTGTTTATTATTCTTCTTTTTAGCTTTATCTTTGTTTTATTTCACCAGGAAAACATGCCTTGCAGAAAATGATCTGTTTTTCAAAGTCAATCATAAAGCATGTTTGTTTTACTTGATATTGTATATAACTGTTTCGAGGATGTGCCTTCATTAATATTGTTCTTTTTAACAGCTGCAATTTCAGATTGTGCTGCTCCCGAGTCTATTTTTTGCCTTTGTGTATTCTAGTACTGGTCAACACAAATCAGCCATCAGACAATTAGTCACATGTTTAAAAGGCAAAAAATGTGCACAACTTTTCCATGAATCACTAACTCGCTTGACCTATTTCTGTGTGTTTAAAAACAATAAAGGGGAGTTAGTTATTAATTCATGCTTATGCAATACAATTTTTTATGTTTTGTATTTAGTCTGTGCTTGTGTTCAGGATTCAGCGTTTGCATTTGTGAAATCACTGCAACCAAGTTCATACAAAACTTAGAATCATGAAGTTAGATTATCTTATAATGTCCACCTCATGTCTTGCAATTTCAATACATTCCCCTGTAAAAAAGAAATCTTAAAGCAGTTGCAGAACTGGCCCAGAAAAGTCCTATCAGACAGACAATCACCCAAACAGCACAGTCACAAGGACCCAACTGTGAATGTAAACTATGTTAAAAATCACATCAACTTTCTCACTTTTTTCCAGTCTGCAGTTGAATGAATCCTCCCAGAACTCAGTCAGCACTGGAGAGGCAGCCACTTCAGAGGGAGAGAGATCCAGCAAGAAGTCTATCAAACCTGGAATGACAGATTGCTGAATGCCAAATCCGATGGCTCCAGCACAGAAGCTGAACCTCAGCATGTCTGGGTCAGTTACCCAGGCCTCACTGCCTATCCACTGGCGAGGTGGAGACGGCTCACCCGAAAGCTCCTCCAGCAGGATCCTCAGGTCTCCAGAGGCTGCAAATGCCACAATAACTGTAGCTGTCGACCTGGAGAGACATTATAATGCATCACATTATACCAGTCTAAAGATAAAATTATAAAATCAGATGGTTAACACAAATTAACATTAGAAAGACAGGACATACACTTTTTCATCCATTAAATGTACAATATTGATCTCATTGACCAACACTAGACATTATGGACTAACAATATCAGCAACAAATATGAGAGAAAACAGCATGATTAAAAAAAGATACATTTCCAATTTACCACTAGATAATAAAATAATCGTCCATCTTATATTTAACTGAACTGACCTAAGGTCAGTGTCAGTACAAAGGACAAAAGGACAAAAGCACAATCAGTGATGTAGAAACCTGCGGATAACATCAGCTACTCTCTGGATCTTGCTCCTTGGGTGGGTCCGATAGAAAGATTCAGAGTACTCCACACAGATCCCCTCCTTCTGCGCTGCTTCCAAGAAAGATGCCATGCCATTATTGCCATAGTCCGAATCGGACCGGATGGCACCTATCCAAGTCCAGCCAAAGTGTTTCACCAGTTTGGCCAGCGCGTCAGCCTGGAACTGATCACTGGGGATTGTTCTGAAGAAACTTGGGAACTGCTTCTTATCGGACAGACATGCACAAGTGGCAAAGTGGCTCACCTAAAGAAAAACAGCAGTGTAAATGTTGAGTCAGAAAGACAAAAGCGATCAGTAGTGGCCTTTCTTAAACACATAGATTGGCAGAAATAAAAAATATTTACTTGAGGAATATTAAAGGACCCAATGATGCGTGACATACTGATAGATGGCGTGGACCCAGACTCACCGATGATAGCCATCACCGTACCAGATTGTGAGCATTTGTTGCCAGTGTGAAACACTGGGTCCACTCCATTTGAAAGCTGGAATGCTGCATGCACCGCCACAGGGACTGAGGCACATGAGTCATGGATCTGATAACCAAGTTTGATGCCTGGCAGCAGCACCGTACTGTTATTAATCTCCTTAATGGCAAAAACCATTGCATGGGAAAGGCGCAGTTCACGGGAATCAATGCTGCACACAGAAACTCATGTCACTTTTTACATGTACATATCATGAGGAAAGTTTTTACAGAAAACACCCATCTGCAATTCATAGTTATAGAAAAAATAACTGACAGCTTCATTGCATCCGTTAACCAAATCCAAGAATTGCCATCATACTAAAATTCAAAGCATAGGATTAGAAAACAGTCTAAAATTGTCAAGAATGTTAATGCATGGATTAATAATAGACAGAAGAATCTAAAATATTTGTTTTTAAGCAGTTAAAAAAATAAATAGTTCTCAATACCACACAACAGCTTTGCAACGCTATTGTAAGCACACCATGACAATCAAAACATTTTTTCCCCACACAATATAACTCTTATCCATCACTTCTCTCTTTTACTAACCTCCCTGTGCACCTTAGTGGCTCGGGCAGGCTGGTGTAGTTATGCTTCACTATGTGTTTGTAGTGGTGTATGGAGAAAACACCCCCAATGACATAGTCACCATCCATTGAGAAAGCAGGGAGACGAGTGGTACCCTGGAGCTTGCATTTCACAGATGAGGCCTCAGCACTGATCCCAGCACCAGTCCTATCCTTTGCAAGCCCATCCCTTTGTTTCTGTGCTGAGCTCAGCTCACACAAACTCAGAGACAAGATCAGGCCAATGAAGAGAGCTGAGATCTCCATCCCTCAAGTGCTGCATAAGGGCATGCTGTGTGTGTGTGTGTTTTCACTGGTTTATATAGATTTTCAGACAAAAGTTTCCCTCCTTCTCCTGTACGTCACCTCACTGCACATCAGAGAGAGAACGCCTTTACCTTGTGGTCTTTGATGAAGTCTTGTCCAAGTGCAACTCGTAGCAACTCGTACACTTTTTTTTGCAGGTACCCTTTGTCCCATATGTCAACTCTCCAGACAATAATGCAGAGACATTGGATGTTTTTGACATTGTCACGTCCAGTTTTGGCCTCTTGATGGCACTGTTTTGACCCAAATGTTACATGATCCTGCTGAGACTAAAGAGCAACACAAAGAAAGCAATACTGGATCCGTCCACCCAGGACATAAAGTAGATACTGATCATACTGTCTGTATTTCACTTTCTGAGTCATCTGCTCAGAATTGATCAACATTAAAAGTAACTTTCTTTAATACTTTAAAACATTTATTACATGAGAGAAAACAGCAGAGTGAAATGCAAAGGAATAAAACGTCCATTATGAACTTTATTCCAGGGAGGTGAACCCTGATACCAGAACAAAATTTTGCCATTGTAAATTTCTGCAAACAGCAGCTGTGTTACATTTGAACGTTTCATATTTATCTTATCAATGTTTCCACGTTGGGGGTTGGGGGTGGATGGTGGTGGCATGACAGACTAAGTTAGGTAGATTAATCCCATCTCAAATAGATCCCAAGATTCTTTGTTCCACTATGATATATGTGAAAAGATTGAATGAAAAAGTCTATATAGAACACAGGACCAGATGTATTTTCTAATCAATTCACATTTTATTTAGCACATGAAAAAAAAAAAAAGTTAAATAAGATCATAACCTAATAAAATCTTAAAAATATGTACCATTAAAATGCATGTAGAAATTTAAATCAACTAGGTGGAAATTGTTTTGAATGTGCAGAGCTGAGATCAAACTATTTGCCGCCATTATTTCCAAACCTCAGATGTTTTAAGATTGATTTTTGTTCATTAAATGTTTCTTGGTGTTCTTCTCTGGCTGAAA
>JBBMOE010000537.1:0-10345 GCA_037975065.1 Chaetodon trifasciatus
ATATGTAGAAGCTAGAGATGAGCTTTGGTTTTTGTCCGAGAGTTTGTTTATACCAGTAATACCTTGCGGCAATATTGCTGTTGTAGAAACATCGCAAAGTCAAGTTGTCCCCAGTTTTAACTGATACAAAACCTTGCTCTTGATGAACAGATGAGGAGAATTTCAGTTCATTCATGTGAGCTGAAGCAGATAAGAGACAAAACAAATGTAGGTTTTAGTGTGACAGAATTTACTGTAATCAGTACATTAGAAATTCCAGAAACATTTCTACTAGAAGAGATTATACACTAAAACATACAAGTTTGAGAAAAAACTCACCCATGCTCCCCAAGAACAGATATGTGAGATAGAAGGCAAACACTGGAGATGCCATCGTGTTTAAACTGCTGTGTGCCCATCGACCGTTTTGCCACTCCTTAGAGACAAGACTGTGTTTGAAGTGACGCTGTGTCCTACTTAGGTGTCATCACATGTTTACTGCCACATGTAATGTCAGGTTTCTTGGAAATGGTTCACAATGGTGAGCGGTATACTGAATGAAGTACGTAACAGCTTATCTTGGCATTAGATTTAAAATCAGGAAAGTTCAATTATATGTTTGATGGTTTGAGCGTCATAATCAGTCATTCAGTTCCATTTACCTCCATTGTACTAAACGGGCAGCAGAAGTTAAAAAAAAAAAAAAAAATGTAACTACATGAATAACTACTAGGCATAAAGTTGCAATAAGGTCATCTATATCATCTTAGAGTTGATATAATTAAAAACATACTGTTTTTAACTGTTTATATGGTCTTCAGCTTAAGAGATATGCTTGTGGGGGTGTATTCTTGTATCATGCAGAAAACCACAAATGTCACTGCCAAGAAATAGAGGACAATGCAAAAAGTATGAGGGTTAAGGTTAACAAGTCTGAGAGGACTGAACGTTTCATTTCTTCATTTCTGCCTGTGTTCATTGTAAAAAGAGCAACAAAACATTTTAGCATGCATAACTTCTGTGTCTCGGAACACCTTTGCTCCTGTTACACCAAATGCATAGAGCCTGAAATTGTGTGCACGTGCAGGAGCCTTCTGACCATCCCCACAGTTAACTATAAATGGCTTCAAACACACCTCCAATTGCCTGGTTTGCATTTAAAGGGCCATATTTTAACTTGAAAGAATGATTGATCAAATTGACACAAGAAAACACGTAGTATTTGTAAGCTGAAGTTTCGGCACTACAAACAAAATGAAACAGGTTGAATGGCAGGAAGTAGCGAACTGTTGAATGTCATCAGATCTGTGCCAAGAAGCGCATTACTGCACACAGCGATAATGTGCGAACTGCTGGAGGAAGAGGGAGGACCCCAGCATTCACTCTGCTCAATGAGCACATTGGTTTCTGCTCTGGGCCAAACTGCCATTGGTGTGAATTAGGAGACACAGATGATCCTGTCCAGACAGAACTTGGTAAGTTGCCCAATTTGAATCTTTTTGGAGAAATCATTAAGTGCAATCCTCATTTACAATGATGCAGAGAAAATACAAATACACAAAATCATAAACAAAATCATTTAAAACAGTTCCAGCTGCAAAGATCCCAGTGCCTCCATTGAACAGGTTGATGTTTGGGGGAGAGAAGCTGGTGTAAGTGTGCCATAGCCACGGCCACAGCCTTCCCTGACACATGAATGTGTCCTCACTGATCATGTCCTACAGTCACATTTTTTTTTTTTTAAATCTTGCTATGGAACTGAAGGAATAGCAAGTGACACCCAGGGAATCATTAAGTGAAATAAGCTGTACACTAAAAGAACTATATCCATCAAATACTTAATGAAACACACAAAATGAGTTGCTGCATCACATTAAGACGCATTAGACATTAGACATCTCAGTCAGTACTCTCACTCCCCTGCCAGCCACGCCCACCTGCCCACTCAACTGATCACACACCTGAGATTCATTCCCAATCAGTCTAGTATTTAAGCTGCTCTTCCACACTCACTCACACTGTTCTCTGCTCTCATGCAAGACTCTCCAGCATTCACCTTTTAACTAATCCCTTGTTGCTGAACCAGCCAGTTTTTGACTTCATCTCTTCTCCTATTCTCTGTTAATTGCCTTAGCCTTCTGTTTCTGACCACGAGTCTTGCCCTGCATTCCCTGGATCTTTGTTTGCCTGTGATTGTTTGGTGTGTGCTTCATCAAACACTGAAAGAGACTCAGAAATGCGATGTTTGCACTTCCTGGATCTTTGCCTGCCTGTGACTCTTTAGTGTTTGGTTCACCAAACATTTCAAGAAACATTGACCTTGTTGCTGCTTATCTGTTTCTGCCAAGTCTAAGATTAAAGTGGTACAAGCTATATTCGTGTTATGGTGGTACTGCATTTCGGTTTTAAACCCCCCTCTTAAAAAATTCAGCATTAGAAATATCTTCCAGCAACACCAAAGTCATTGTACATATGGTAACAGCCTTTATATGGTGGTGTTTAATAAGGTATGGGTTACTCTTACCTTTCAATAGGTTGATAATCTTAACATATTTATATAAAGATTATGTATTTATTTGTTCATCTTCTATGGAACGATCACGATCATTGTAATTATTATAGGCCAATGCAAAGTCACATTAACATGTTTACTCAAGAAAGGTTTGCAAAAAACCTTGTGTTTTACCATGTAATCATAGCGAGGTTTTTTTTTTCTTTAAATTTATAGATTACATCCTTATTGCAACGTAGTGCAAAAAAGCTCTTAATAAAATGTCAGTTATACTGTCTTTTTCTGCCCCTGGTCTACATCAGCTGTGTATAGGGAGAGAACCACAACAGCAGCACTTACAGTCAGTATCAGCCTCAGTGTTGCTGTAGCAAGTGTAGCTGCGCAGAAACTACCAAACGGCAAAAACGTGCATTTTTTTTCCTAAAAAAAACAATTTCAAAGCTGATTTTGTGAACATTTTCATTTGTTCAGTGTTTATTTCCGTGGTTGCTAGTGTGGTGGAAATCTGAAATTGTTGAAGATCATTGAAGCAAGTTTGCTCATGAGAGTTTTATTATGGCTTCGCAAGGGGTTCAGACACACAGATAAGAATCTCTTGGTGAAGGAACAAGAATACAGAGATAGGTGTCTTTGTAATCAGTTTGAAGGTCATGAAACCACCTGAGGTGGATAAGATGAGAAACAGTGGTCAACAAGACCATATAAGACGGAAACACAAGTCGAGTGGTTTTCCATTGTGTTACATACAATACAACATGGGTTATGTGAAGGTCATACAAGATCATCATATGAAGGGTCTTCTGTTGCTTGCAATCTTCTTCTTTCTTGCCTGTGCCGGCACATTACTATGTTTCTTTGAGCTTCATCATTGCCAGCTCTGTCAGGAGAGTAGCGTAAAAGCAGCATCTTGAATGAGTATGGTGACACTCATGCTCATGTGTACATGTGCATTATTCTTTTATTCATCATTCCAACAACATACCCCACTAAGAATTGATTAATTTTGACTGTGAGCACAAGAAGCCAACACCAATTTCCACCACCATCATCGAAAGAAGATGAGGCGGTGGGCAGAACTGTTTTTTTTAATGGTTTTCTCAATGATTTGGTTGTTTGTTTGTGGATATAAAATGTCACAGGGATTTTTGATTTCTGTTTCATTTACAAATCCATTGATGCAGACCCAAACAATAACTGCTATTCACATTGACCTGTGACAAAAAGCACTCACGTATAGCATCGGTGAACCCTCTGAATGCACTCGTTTGATCAGAAAGAGAATTTTTTCAAAAGTCACCAAATTAACAAAAAGATTTCCAATAACTAATTTGTAATAAAAAATGAGGGGGCATCATGCTTGAAACCACAAAGGCAACCGCAACAGAGCAGAGGGCCCTAAATGTGAACATTATTGAACCTTAAACATCAGCTTAGAAATATTGTTTCTTTTGACTGATGTCCAAAAAGAAGATAGAAAGTGATATTTATCTCAACATCTGCATTTAAATTTTACATTACATTTATTTACATTTGAGTTCAAAAGAATAGTAAAAAAAAAAAAAAGCAGCCTTACTTTAAAAGTCCAGTTCTAGTTCTTTACACTGGCATACACACACACACTGTTGGTGTTATTCCGCTCTCTTCTTGATCCTTTGGGCGGCTTAACATTTAAAGCAGCATAATGGAGGTTGGCTGCATCTCTGTGTTCCTGTCCACAAAATATGTCAAATATGACAAAAAATTAAGACAATGTCCAAAAAGCAATTCAATGTTGTGCAATAAAAATGTGCTTGAATGGAGATTTGCCAGATAATTGAAAGAGAAAATTCTTACCTCAACATTTGCTGTGGAGGGAGCTGAAAATCTTGCTTGGCACTCTGGTTGTAAAACACAAAAGGAGCTCTTTTATTCAAAGCCATGTTCAGTGAACACGAGCAGATGCACTATTAGTTACTATACCTGGAGATTGGAAACGGTTTCTTTTGTTCTTGTACATGCAGAGAGTCAGTAAAACCAACAGGATGGTGCTAAAGGTCAAAGCTGAGATCAAGAAATACACCAAGGCAAGAAAGTCCACCTTATCTGTAGAGAGACACACATCAGAACAGAACTCTTAGCTTTTATCTCTGTGCTTGTGCTCATTTTGATTAAGGACTAATCATGAATTTATTAGATGACACAACTTCTGCCAGAAAAGTTCCTTACCTTCAAAGTCCAGCTCGGTCCCGTTTCCAAACAGTATGTGTCCACATGAGGCAACAGCGCAGTAGTAGGTCCCAGCATGAGACAGATTCAGGCTCTTCAGTGGCAAGTTGTAGACACAGGTGTGTGTTTGTGTGTTGGGGTTCCTCTCACACTGATCATTCCTGTCTCCATGGGTGTAAATGAGTCCTGGATGAGATTCTTCAGAGTTCTTGAACCAGTAAACACTGTGTTCTCCATCACAGTTCCCAGTGTGTACTGTACAGTTCAGAGTCACAGAGTGTCCTGGCTGGATGGTCTCAGATGCTGACTGATGGACCAAAGCTGGGACGTTCACACCTGAAGCCTTTACACTGACAGTAGTGCTCTCCGAAATGTTTAACGTGTATAAAAAGCAGCTTATGCAGTTGTAAGTGGCTGAGTCTGAAATGCGAAGATCTTTGATTGTCAAGTGATTGTTGCCATTTCCAGAAACTAATGTGAAGCGTGGATTGTTCTTGAATTCACCATGAAAAGTACCATTTTTATCCAACATGTGGAAGGTAGAGATGAGCCTTGGTTTCTGTCCCAGAGATTTTTTATACCAGTAAAGCCTTACTGGAATATGCCTTTCATAGAAACATCGCAAAGTCAAGTTGTCCCCAGTTTTAACTGATACAAAATCACTCTCTCGATGAAGAGATGAGGGCAAAGTTGTCTGAGCTGATGTGAAATCAGAGACAAATCAAAAGCACAGTTACTCTTCAGTGATAGAATTCAGCATAATCCTCACATTAGAAATACTAGTATGAGGAGTACATTAAAAGATCAACACTGGAGCCACAGAAATAACAACTCACCCAATTTCCCCAAGAAAAAACATGTTAGATATAAGACAAACTTTGGAGATGTCATCATGTTCAGTTTCTTGTGCTGAATGAAAACAATCTTCATACTTTCACCACTCTTCAGAGACAAGACAGTGTTTGATTGGTCAGCCTGATGTGACACTGCATTTCCTACTGAGGAAACATGATCACATGTTCGTTGCTACCTATTGTGTTAAGTTTGGGTCTTGACATGATTCACTAGGTGAGAGATAGCCTATATGAAGAAAACAATGCTCTTCATCTCAGTATCTTCATCTCAGATTGACCATCATTATGTCTGGCAGATACAGTAATATGCAGGTATAATTATTTAACAACCATTCAAAACAAAGCATCAGTAATGAAAATGTATTTTAAAACAATGAAAAATCCTACAGTAATAGACTGAACGGATGCATCTGCTTGAAGTGCTGACTCGAGTGAACAGTTGAGTGAACATCCTGATTTGGATACAGCCCCAGTAATGGCATATTATTATTGTTATTATTATTATTATTGTTATTATTATCATCATCATTATTAATATTGGTCACTGCTTGCTAGCCTTCATGTACCAGATTGTGATTGGTCAAGTGAGGTGTCATTTGAGACCTGAGGCTCTACAAAGTAACTGGAGACCAGACGGCGCCTGTCTCAATGCTTTTCTGAAAGTTGTAATGGAGAAAACACAGAAGACTAGCAAAAGATGAGCACATGGCCTGCTAATTTGAAAGGAGAAAACATCTTTCTGTAAATTGTTATCTTGGTTTGGACTAAATATTTTTACAGCTGTGGACCATGTGGACCTTTGTCGATGTTACTGGACCATTTTTGGCTCAGTGTTATCGATCTGTGCATCACTGAGAAACATAATTGGTGAGTTGCCTCAATGTTGCGTCAGTTTTAAAAATGGTTGTTTGTCTGCTGCTGCTGTTTATTGTGCCTCCTGGTGTGATTGTGTCATGAAATGGTTTCCATCAGTCGATTCACGAGAAGCTTTCTTATGGTTTATAATATGAGTATAAACAAGAACGTAGGGTTTCTGCCAATAGACAGGAAAAAAATAAACAACACAAAATGTTCCCACTGCCCATGGTGGGTTGTCGGTACGTAAGGTTAATTGTGGGGGACCTTTGTCACTGCTGGGAGTCATCACGTTCAAGCACAGCTTAGTGGTATAGTTGGCTGTTTACTGGTGCTACCTGCAAGTATAAGTGTATATTTAGTTTTGTTTCTCTCGTGTCAGTTACCAGTGCCTGATCTCCTGTGTCTTTTCCTTTTTGCTCAGTGAGTTCTCCTGCACCAATGCTGCTCCAGTCTACAACCGTCACAACCTAGTTTCACCTGTATCTCCAACACCACGTGCCCTCAATGCAAGTCCTCTCACCACCTGAGCTCTGTGTGCTCCAGCATATCTCTGAACTGTTCTCCACCTCAGTACCTTGTGCCTCACCAGCTATTCCCAGGATTCCCCAGCTACTAGTTTCTAGCATATCTGGAATCTTCTGTCATTATCCATTCAATAAATTCCTATTTTACCCCTTGCTCCCTGTCTGCTTGTCTTCCATTGATTCCAAATCCTGCCAAAATGTAACACAGGTGTTCCATAGTTGTTGTATATGGCAACTGAGACTGTTTCTCATATGTATTGGATATACCCCTTTTATTGTGAGGATATCGCAAAAGTATCAATTCTATATAAGACTGGTTTGGGGAATTAGTATATGATTGGTTATTTTGCATAACAAAGTTTAGCACCTGCAGATGTGATCGAGGTATGTTGTATTTTCTTTCTACCTGCTGACATGATGGAAATACCGAATAAATAAATATTAGTGCTGTCAATCGATTAAAATATTTAATTGCGATTAATCTCATGTATGTTATCGTTAACTCGCGATTAATCGCAAATTAATCGCACATTTTTATCTATTCTAAATGTCCCTTGAATTATCATTTTAATACTCTTATCAACATGGAAAAGTGGATAGGCTTGCTTTGTGCAAATGTTTTTATTGAAAACAATAAAAACATTTGCACAAAGCCAATGGAAAGCCATCCATTGTCGCCTGGTTTTGACAAGGAGGCGGCGGAGAATTCGCATTAGCCGTGTGTTTGGCCATCAAGTGGTATATCAGACTGGATGTGCTACGGTGATAACTCAGTTCACACCAACATTACACACAGATGTAACTTTTTGAAACTAAACTTTCCATCCAGAATCTTGTTCGCATCCATTTCGGCGTTTCGCGCTTGACATCCACACAAACCAGCGGCCTACTCTTTGACAGCTAGCGAGCAGGCAAGACCAAACGCGCGTGGGGCGTGCCTATTGTTTTGTTTCCGGTTTACAATCGGATCCTGTAGTTTTTCTAACGTTACTAGCAGTGGCCACAGCTTATAAAAAACTACAAGTTCACTAGGTCACAAGGAGCGTTAATCGCGCGATAAAATAAATGACGCTGTTAAAATTGATTTGTGTTAAAGCGTTAATAACGCGATATTTTTGACAGCACTAATAAATATACCTTAAATCTATGCATTCCTTTTCCAATCCAATCACCAACCTTAACGGTTTCTTGTGAAAAGCTAAAAATGTATTTGCATTATGTTCCATCAAACATCATTGAATCTGATCTTTTAAATAAACTGGTTTCATTCATTCATTCATTCATCTTCTATACCCCGATTATCCCTTTCGGGGTTAGGGGGGGGGCTGGAGCCTATCCCAGCTGTCAACGGGCGAGAGGCGGGGTACACCCTGAGCCGGTCGCCAGCCGACTGCAGGGCAACACACATACACACATTCACGCTCACACTCACACCTAGGGACAATTTAGAGTCACCAATTAACCTAGTGAGCATGTTTTTGGTCTGTGGGAGGAAGCCGGAGTGCCCGGAGAGAACCCACGCATGCACGGGAAGAACATGCAAACTTGCAAACTTCACACAGAAATGCCCCGCCTGACCCGGGGATCAAACCGGTGACCTTCTTGCTGTGAGGCACGCGCACTACCTGCTGCTCCACCGTGCCGCCCCTAAACTGGTTTCATTTGGGAAAAAAAAATTATCTACTTAAAGAAATAAACTGATAGTACTTTCTTTGGTAGAAAATCAAGTTAAAATATGAAGGCATTCTACTTGAAATGACACAGACTAGGGGCTCGTAAATATGCGTTTATCTTCATATATGCTCAGCAAAGCACACGCATTTTAATCGTTTCACTGCAAACCACAAGGGAAGCTTATGATTCTTACATCAGTGGGTTTGTAACAATATAAGCACATAAAAACACACCATACAGCTGTACTGCCACTGCAAAACCTTGTTCAAGACGTTACCTGCAAGAAGAGGCTCTAAATTCATTATACAGTATGCATATGTATCATGCTGATGAAATTGTTTCTATTTTACAATTAACATCACTTCACTTTCACAGGTGTGAATGAAATTCGACATTAAACACAAGCAACGAACTGATGAAACATGTGCAGCTCTACTGCCTAACAGTGGAGTACACACATTCATTCTTGCTGTTGTCTCTCTGTCTTTTTGATCTGTTGGCCCTGAAATCCCTCAGAGCAGCGTAATGGAGGTTCTCTGCATCTTGGTTACCCTAGTGACATAAAAATATACTAATGAATCACAATACAGTATGTATATATCAAAACCCACAAAGTAACTGAGTTTTTTGTATTAGGTATGTCAGAATCAAAGTTTCACAGTGTTTTTAAACAGTAAATAGATAAAATTCACCTCAATATTTGTTGTGGCAGAAGCTGAAACTCTTTGAGAGTCTGTTGGGAAGCATAGAAAAAGGCATTTATTTAAAAGCCATATTCAGTGAAAACAAGCGGTCAGATAAAAACAGTACCAGTTACCTGCGCATTGACAGCTGTTTCTTCTTTTCATCTTGCACACTGAGGAAGCCAGTAAAACAACCACAACAGTGGTGAGTGCCAACGCTCCACTCAAGATGAACACGAGGGAGCGGGGAAGGTTCACCTCATCTGCTTATAGCCAAACATCAGACATTACAAAGCATTTAGGAGAGCTAAGCAGATAAATCACCCATTATCTTAGAGCTTGTCCACCTGAGAGCACAGACAAAATGATTTTTGTAAAATGTCCTGCTCAGTATGTATCTTGGTAAAATAAATAGATAAATATATCATATGTATGGAGATTGTTTATGTTTAAAACAATTACCATAGATCATCCATCCATTTTCTATACCCCGACTATGGGGGGGTTGGGGCCTATCCCAGCTGTTGACGGGTGAGAGGCGGGGTACACCCTGAGCCAGTCGCCAGCCAATTGCACGCTCACACTCACACCTAAGGACAATTTTTAAGTCACCAATTAACCTAATGAGCATGTTTTTGGTCTGTGGAAGGAAGCCGGAGTGACCGGAGAGAACCCACACATGCACGTGAAGAACATGCAAACTTCACACAGAAAGGCCCTGCCTGACCCAGGGATCGAACCAGCGACCTTCTTGCTGTGAGTACCTGCACTACCTGCTGCGCCACCATGCCGCTACCATAGATCGATATATTGAATTTTATTTAACCTACCAAATATCAATATCGTTATCAGCCTGACAAACCCAATGCTGGCCAGGCTATGCCTGTTTAAAAATTGATGAGAAAGGAGTCAGAATCACTTTTTGCAGAACTTACCCTGAGTGTCTAACATGGTCCCGTTTCCAAACACTATGTGTCCACATGAGGCAACAGCGCAGTAGTAGGTCCCTGCATGAGACAGATTCAGGCTCTTCAATGGCAAGTTGTAGACACAGGT
>JBBMOE010000538.1:0-10337 GCA_037975065.1 Chaetodon trifasciatus
GTAGCTGGCGATGACCTCCTCCTTGTCTGGATGCTCATATTGTGAAGACACGTCCAGCAGGATGTTTATCTTCAGAATCTCAGCTCTGCAGTATGATGGGTCAACAAAGACCTTCTCCATGATCATGTCCATCAAATCATCAATATACCCTGTGCAATTCACAGACACACAGAAAAAAGTGAATCATTAGTGTCATTTATTACATTATTCAACAACTGCAAATATTGTGACATTTTGCACTTTGAATTCTGTAGTTTCTCAGATATTTAAGTGTGTATTTTTTTGGTTTATTTATTGTGTTGAAGTACAGAGTTGTGGTACTTTGTGACACGTACAATATAAATGTTTGTTTTTGAGTGGAAAAAAAAGAAGTTAACACTTACGAATGTGGCCTGAGTCTTCACTGGTTTGGCTCTGCACTCTCCCTTCATGAACTTTGGAAAGCTCAGTTTGAAAAGAGGATCCACTGATGATGTGTTGGCTTGTCCAGCATTCTCATTGTAATGAAGTGCATAACAACAGTAGTCCTGGCAGGACACAGTAGCCTGGACAGCTGTAACGAAAGTATATTGTTATGATAACAGGGCATACTTAGGAGTAAAACATGACAGCATTGTTACTGTGTAAATTCAAGCACTAAAGGCTGCAACAGCTCACTGCTACACTTGTTCAACAGCAGGTAACTGTAATGATGCACTGGCGTACATAAAAAGAGAAGTGACAACTTTCAACTTTATCTTACATGTGTAGCTATGCCAACAGTTGCATGCAGCGTAAAAAAGGATCACTCATAAATAAACTCCAGAGAAAAAACGCTTGGAGTGTAAATTGTGCGGGGATGTAGCAGTCTCCACCGCACACTCGGTTTGCCCTGGGCTTTTCTATCATACTCCAGTTTAGAAAACATTTCCAAATGCATTATTTTGTCAAATTCCCGAAGCCTAGACCCTGTGGAGTGTCTGTGTATGTATCACTTGACCAACCGGGTCACTGGGTTTGCATATGGAGACCGTGCTGATTGCTAACTAGAAGCTAGCGGTTAGCGTTAGCTTGTGCTATGTGGCAAAACACTTCTTGCTTAGTTTGTGTAAAACTGCAAAATGAACACAGCTTAATATTTGTGAATGCTGGCATCTCCCCAGAACATGTATTACATAATTTGCAAGATCAGAAACGTGATGTGATGTACCAAAAGCTACGGTAGCAGTGAGCTAGCGTTTGATGGCGTAGTCTCAAAGCTAGCGGTTAGCCTTACATCGTTCTCAATGGCAAAACACACACGCTACAACACGCAAGAGTTCGCGCTAATCTACAAAAGAAACACACAGCTAATTATTTGTATACTTACATGTCCCTCGTCTGCAGGTATTCCACGCAAAGTTGGAAGTGACCCCTCCTTTAGAGAAAGTCTCCCAGCTAATCCTGCCTCGTACTGTCCGAGGTTGCAGAAACAGTCAGCCTTGAAGTGGTTAGCGCACACTAACAGGTTTTTGCCAACTGTAGCGGGGACGTTGCCTTCAAAAATGAATTCAATCCACGCCGCTCTTTTGTCCTCTGTGGCTGGGAGCAGTTTGTGCTGGTCTTTACAGGCAACAACTGAACAACGCGTGTGGCGCCTCAACATGGTAACTCCTTTCACGGTGCTTTCGATAACGACATAGCGTATCTGTGAGAAGGTAGCGCTGTATCTAGTGGGTGGAGAGACACCGGGGAGAGGGGGAGGGGGGTGGTGGCTGGTGGGTGGGAATTTGCAAATGTGCCCGCTTGCTACGTAGCAATAGGCGCCAAATTCAAACGGCTCGTTTGGAAGGGTGCTTTCAGAAATCCGTATCTCACTCAAAAAAGCGCGGACGGTCTTATTTCACACTTTGTATGCGTGTGGCAGCACCAGAGACCCAAAATAACACCACAAAACCCAGAAAAAGTTGGTTTTTCATAATATGGGACCTTTAAAAAAGACTAAACTGTGCTGTGTTGCTTTTTATGTCAACCCCCCAACACACACACACACACACGCAGGCACACACACACACACACACGCAAGCAAATGCCAATCCAAATCCACCGATTTGTATTTCCTTTGCTCAGCAGCTGCAAAAAAAACAAAAAAAACAAAAAAGAAAATGGCTCTGCTCTCCTTCCAGTACAATTGGATTTGAGCCAAAGAGTTTGACACTCATCTCTCAGGACATTACTAAATCCCAGCAGGTAGAAGGATATCAGTTTGACCATGGAAAGCAGAGTGGTGGCCAATTGGACAGCCACTGGCTTTCACCTCTAGGGAGTGAAGATCCCTATCAGTGGCTGGGAAATAGCTTTGGAATCTCTGGGCCAGACAGATTAGCACTCTGGGAGATCTGAGGGCTGCTGTTTCCATTCAGACTTTGAGAACTATATGTTCTTTGGGGAAAAAAGATTGTGGTCTACATGGACCATGACATTCTAAACACAATGCAGTGTGAGAAAGGTATCTCTTGCCTTTTTCTGTGCCTGTATATATATCGATTATACCTGCTTTTATGCCCTGCTGAATCCATGATCCCCTTTAAAAGATTCTACAATATTCTAGTACCATATTCTTCATCTATGAAATAATAAATGTGTGCTTTGTGAAAAAAGGAAAAAAAAAATCCACTGTCAATGGCTGCTGTGTGCCTTAATGTATTGGAGGTACCTTTAAGTTTCTACATAAGAAATGCTGCCTGAAGCTGATGATGAAAACGTGAGTCACATACTGTAAACTCCAGATTCTATGGGTATAGACACAGCCCTCTAAGAGCTGTCACAATTGGATTTATGAATGTGGGGACAACCACGGGACAGAGGACAACCAGGGGACAACCATGTGACTCACAGACATCATACCCAGCAGACACATCATTGACAGTGGCATCAGCTCTTTGTGAGGCGCCATGTGTGACAGCAGAGAGTTTAGTGCTTCCAGACTGGCTGAGTGTAGCTTTGACCTCATGGTGGCAAAGTTCATTTCCAGACCAAGGTGAATTAACAACTGGGTAGGAGGCAGAGAGCTCCACTGGAGTGCAACTTTCTCTTGGGAGGGGGCCATAATGATCAGGTCATCTATGTCGGACAGAAACCTGATCTCTTTACTGTGTAATCACTTTAGCACCTCTTACACTATGAGAGTGTACAGATCCAATGACAAGGATGTGCAAGTATGCCTCTCTCAGGTTGTTGGAAGTGAACAAAACGCACGCATTCCAACACGTCAGGACATTTCATAATGTACCTGTTAAACTGAGACAGGTCCAACATTGACTTAATCCCACTTGTTTTCCTTGGTGTGAATAAATAAATTCCCTCGTTGTCTTGTGATGACTAAAGCTTGATTAGTTAACTCAACTGAGTGACTCATTTGTGGTCCTGTTTAGGTAACTGACTGCACTTAAGGTTAGGGAAAGATGATGGTGTTAGACAGTACATGTTGACTTTTTCAATATTTAACCAAATCACCACCATTTCCAGTGGTGGAATGTAACTAAGTACATTTACTCAAGACATGTACTGAATTTTATTTACTTAATGCTTCTAGTTGACAGATTTAGTTTCTGGTAACTTTACAAATTAGAATTTACATTACAAAAAAACAAAGAAGTGGCTTCAGTAGTTGCCATAATAAATGCAGGAAACAAAAATCATCATTGTCGTCATCATCTTTAATGCTAATGCAGTGCAAGACGCAGCAAGTTGTTATCTTTGAAAGATCATTGAAATGCTTGTTGTTTCCCCCTCTCTCTACTTTTCTTAAGTCAATTTACTGTAGATAAATGTTTCAATTGTTTTGTAGAAACTGTTACATATAGCTTTGCCTATCATAGTCCACTGCTGTCTGAAATGATAAGTGACACAAATAAACTTGTCTAGATTAACTTTATGAATTTTTCAAAGAGCGCTCCAGCAGTGTAGTGTTTAATATTTAATTGCTCGTATCAGTGAAGTTTAAAAAATGCTTGCTCCTCCATTTACAATGATGCAACCACTGATATCTTTTCATTACCCTCCCTAACTCTTAAACACCTGGAGCATAAAAACTGACCTACACACACCTCCATACCTAAGCCCTTTTGTTATTAATCTGTAGTTTCATGACCCACAAGCTTAATAAGCCCATTTATTCATCTGTCATTCAAGATAGGAATCCACTAAGTTATGAATGCATATTAACCATGAATCCTGAATGCTGTATCAAAATAAATAGCATAATTAAATTGTCACAATTATGTGTCTGGGGATGGTGTCTGGACAGGTCTTGCTGTAGTGGTTGATAACAGATGAACACCAATGCTGTCTCCTTAAAACTATGTTAACATCAGTTAAAGTGTTTTACAGAAGTATTGAAAATAGCATGTATACTGTATATTGTAGAATTTGTTACATTAAAGTAATGGAAATGTACATTGTGCCTGTAATGTAATTGGCATTCACACTATTTAACAGTCCCTTGGAATGGGTCGCATCAGTAGGTCTTTTTTAGAGCTTGCCAAGTCTTTGTGAAGACCAGTCTTTAGACTTAATCTTATTTAGTTTCACCAACCAAACTTATGCCTAGTCTTAATTAAGCCCAGTCGTAGCGATGTGAACTCCCACGCAGCTATGGTTGTTGCCTTACATCATGCATTGTTAGGTTACATTGTTGACAGTCTCCCATTGTCCTGCTAAATATCTCTTCATTGTAAACCAAACATAAAGTACATACACATTAGAGGGCATTTCTCTGTTCCAGTCAACAAGTGATTCTGCTCCCCTGCTGTTGTCTTCTACTTTCCCGCTTTGCTTGCTACGGCCTGATCCGTGTTGTTTTTTTGTTTTTTTTTCTTTTTTTTCTGAAAATAAAACAAAATGTTATATAGTGATGTATGATAGACCATTTACATACAAACACATTTAGGCTACAAATTAAATTGCATTAACATGTCAACGTATGTCTTGTGGAACAACTTTGTGCCACCAAGCCCTAATGTCCACTCAAACCAAAATTTCCTTTTCTGTGGATTGGCACTTTGCAGCCTGTGCATACAACTGTTTATCATTTTAAATACACAACCATCTCCTAGCTAGTATTAACCAGAATGGATGACAAAACTCAATCAAACAAACATGACTGACTAAACAGAAAGGAGGGGCATGAGGCTACTCCATTTATAGCGTAGTGGCTACTACTTGTAGCATTAACAATGGAATAAAGCATCACCAGTGGTGAGTTTGTTGTTGTTCTCACCTGTCTGAACCTGTGGTCTGAGCCTTTTGCATCGCACACTCCTCCACAATCTCCTCAATTCAGGTCTGCTAGTTTGGTCTCAATGCATAACATTATCAGTCCACTCAGACTCTCGGTCCCACTGTGCTCCCCAGTTTTCAGACATTTAGAGTTGAATGAGTATCTGCAGTCACAATTGTGACAGGGATTAACAGTCAAAAATGGCAAATGTAACTAATTTAATATAATGTAATGAGAATAAATGTAATTTCTTACTTCCAACTGTGACTGTGGAATACTTTGATTTTTTTTTTCAATCTATTTTCTCATTTCACTAAATTGGTAAGAGTGTTTTTTGACAGTGTATTTTACACAATAGCAAACTATTCCTTTACCCATAGGTTCATTTTTAAACTTGAAGCAGCTATAATCCATACTTGTATATTAACAATGGATCACATAAAAGGTGGCACTAATAACAAGCACACACACAATGGGGCACTTCTTTGTCAGGGACAATAGTTTAGCCATCATTGTCCTTTCTCTCACCACCTCCATTGGGTTGAGCAGGCATCCCAGGACAGAGGTGGCCTTCTTAATCAGTCTGCTAAGTGTCCTCCTGTCAGAGCTGAATATCGATCATTGCGTAGAAGATGGCAGGTGCCACCACAGAATCAGAAAGGCTCTGACTAGTGCCACCTGCACTCCAAAAGGCCTGAGTCTCCTTTGTAGACACAGTCTGCTTCTACCATCTCAATGCCCATTTCCAGAATGTTCACGAGTGAAGGAAGAGAGTGTTTGCACCTATGGAAATCCACCAAGAACTACCACCAAAACTTTAGTATTTCAGCTCACTCTTGTGTCTCTCATCAACTTGGTTTCCAGGAGCAGGCGGGCTGTGTTCATCAAATAAGCTCTGGTAAGCACTGTACATTAACTACCAGCACTGAACAGCAGACAGGCACAGAGACTGGTGAACATAGTGGAGCCAGATATTTACCTCAGGAGATGGTACAGACCAAGCCAGAGTTAATAGAGGGTGAATACTGGACTTACAGTGATCAGGTGGACACAAACACAACCGCACGGACACGGAACAAAAGGCAACTGTTTGCTGTCTCGTGTGTCAAACTCTCTTTCTACTATAGCATCTATCTCAACCATGTCCATCTGCAGTCAGATGTAAAATTTCCCAAAATTCCCCCAAAAGCTATTTGGCTATTTTGGTTTTATAGGAGACACTGTTAAATGACACAGTGTACAGCACAAACCTCAGTGAAGTAAAGCCACTGCTGGAAGAACATAAACAAAACAAAACAAAACAAAACAAAACAAAACAAAAAACCTTTATATAAGTTTGGAATCTATATAGAAATCTATATAGAAACAAACAGGAGACGTGCTTTCTCCACACAGGACCTTGCCTCTAAAGCACAGTCTGATATGTGCTGCCAAATGGAGGCTTCAGGAAATTGCAATGTATTTTGCCACTGACATTTAGTGATAGCTGCTCCTTTCCTGCTAATATTAAGTATAAATATTTTAATGCCAAAAATTTAAAATTATTTTAGCTTTTATTTTATGGTGTCAAAAGCTTCTGAAAAAGCATTACATTTTAGTGTCACACTCCATCTGCTTTAAGGCAAATTAAAGAAAACTTTCCTAGTGTTTGCAGCTCATTAAGGCAGCATGGTTGATGCTTCAGTCTCCAGCTCCTTCACTTCCTTAATAATTTCTCAGAGCAGAGTTTATGTGTCAGTTGTAGTAAGTGTCCTGGAAAGGACCAAGCAGTTACAGTATGTACTAATTACAACAGAAAAGGAGAAAACGTCCTCCTAATTTATTTTAATTTTTAAGAAAATGCCATGAAATTATATGAGTTCATAAGATGCTGGTAAAGTCTCTCTGAATTGCCGCTTGCTAATACTGTATGGGGTAATTAATTAAAAAGTTGGCCAGAACATTCAGTAACACTGTCTCATGTATTATTCAACAGTCCAATTTCATTATTGCCTTTGGTATATGATAGCCAAAACATGTTAGACCACCTATTTTTTATATCTCCTATTTCAATGAAGATCCTGTGTCCTGTGTGAGCCATTCTATAAAACCTCTCTATACTGTAAAATCTCATCCACAATTATATTGAATTAACCCATCTTTTATCGTGACTGGATTAAAATCAGATTGCTACTTTCAAGTCAGGTCACATTGGTAGTTAGGGTTGGAGCTTAGTTATTTCTTGTTTTATGTTGAAGGTTCACTCTCCTCTTGTGTCAAGTTTTGGATTATTTCATGTCTATGTGTCTTCCCCGCCTTTGTGATTGTTATTTTCACCTGTCCCTCATTAGCCTTCCCTCCCTAATGAATTTAAGTCTGCGTTTTTCCCACACTTCATGCAAGTTCTTCTTTGTACCATGTGACAAGCATCACTTGTGCTAGTGATTAGTCAGTGTTTAGTATATGACCTCCTAACATTTTGGGATTTTTGTTTGCTTGATTCTTGCCTTCTCACTGTTGGAATTGTTTGCCTATTTAGACTACCTTATCTGGTTTGACCCCCGCCTGCTTCATCCCTGTAAGAATTTGTATTTATGTGTTTTATGCCTTAAAATCATTGAACTGTATAAGCCTTGTCTCAAGCATCAGCATTTGAGTCCCTCCTCTTGTTCATCTGTTATCCTGCTTGTACAACCTCCACAGTATGAAATTGCCATCATGGACTATATGACCTGATTTCTGACCTCCTGTGGATAAAATATTTTTGAAAGAAGACTGCTTGTGAGGAACACAGAGGGGCAGCTCTGTCTTTGGCATGTGGGAAAGTGTCCTCAAAAGAAAGTGTCACAGATTTTATTAACGCCCCCAAATTCCAGGTAGTTTCCAGCATGTTGGCCTCCAACCCTCTCCTCGACCTGCTAGCATCCAGCTCTCTGACCTGCTGCCAGTTCCAACTCCTCGTTGAACTAGCCACTGGCTTGCTAGCCTCCTGCCAGCTTCAGCTCCTGAGTTGGCTAGCCACTGGCCTACTAGTCTTCAGCCAGTTGTTCTTCCTGAGTTGTCTATCTTTCTGCCTGATTCCGCCTCCAGGGATTCCCAGGAGTTTCTTTCCTGGGATACCCGACTTACTATGAAGACAGCCTCCACGTTTCTGAGCTACATTGGTCTCCAGGTTCCAAGCTGCAGCTATCTCCTGTTATTGTGCTGCAGCAACCTGTAGAGCCTCAGCTTTAGCAGTCACCAGTTATTGTACCACAGTGATCTGCAGTTCCTGTGCTGCATCAGTCTTCTGTGGCAGTGCTTCATCAGTCTCCTGTTTCCCTGGCTTCCCTGGCTCCTCTGACAGTCACCCAGCCACCTGCCTGTCCTGCATGCCCCAGGTCACCTGGTAACCCACCTGAGGTTTCCAGCCTCTGTCCAGTCCTCCCTTCTTCAGCTCAAAGATCAGTTGATAAATGTCCGACTCCCTGTTGTAACTAGTTCATTACATGGTCAATCTGTAGTGCAAAAGAGTATATGCTATTAATTATGGAGAGAAATGCAGTTTGATTTGAGGCAACAGGCAGAAAAGCAGGACTTTTGGTAACTTCAATTTTCTGGTAAGAATTGTTAGTTACACACAGTAGTGCAACATGAGCCATCACTGAAGTTGTTTTGCTAATGTCATAGACGATTCTTATAAACACTGAGCTGGTTCTTTACATGAGAAAGGTGACACGATCCATGAGAAATCCATGAAGACAGAATCTTTGGCTGGAATATATTCTCAGGCTTCTACCAGTGGAGAAACTGCCTACTTCCAATTTCCAGCTATCGAACTCTGCTATGGTTAAAATATGTGGTCAGATTAAGGTTATCTGTGGGAGC
Organism: Chaetodon trifasciatus; assembly: GCA_037975065.1. Taxonomy (NCBI): domain Eukaryota; kingdom Metazoa; phylum Chordata; class Actinopteri; order Chaetodontiformes; family Chaetodontidae; genus Chaetodon; species Chaetodon trifasciatus. The sequence continues at coordinate 9,086 of JBBMOE010000538.1, forward strand.
CTCAAGTTTCAGGGTTTCAAAGTTGATTTTGAATACAGAAAGAATGCCACCACATGCAATTTCAACACACAAAATATGTCACAGTTGTAAATAAACCCAAGTGAATGTTTCAATTCATTCAGTGTAATTTGGAGAAATGACTTGAAACTCAAACCAGTGAGTTTCATCACTGGTTTGAGTTTCAAGTCATTTCTCCAAATTACACTGAATTGAAGGGATTGCAGCCTTACAGATTCAGGGCTATTCTAGATAACTCTAAAGTATGATATTTAAGGTAAGATTCCCACACCGAACCTCCAAGCTCTGAAGAATTGATGCATTTTCATCTAATTGTGGTATGAGCAAAAAAATGTTTGCTGTTGAAATGGGGCTTGCAAGCTGCCAACATTTCACATTCTCCACTCGTTAGACACTCTGATTGGCATAATCAGGTTACAACGAGGCTGAAAGGAAAATGCCATCAAAAGGAATTAGTATCACTGTGTTGCATTAACAATTAGCAATGTCAACAGGAACCATATCAGATACATTGGAGGGAATAAACCTGCCCATGTGGTGACAAATCCTCAGTTTGGGGCCCCACCTGAAGAACCAGGAAATGGCTGCCTAATATAATTGAGCATTAATGGTGTCTAAAACGGCCAGTGGAGGTGGGGGTGGGGGAGTGGTAGAAAATAGAAAATAGCAGTGGCAGACAGATTTGTGGTGACAAGGCGCGTACAAAGCCCTGTCAAGAGTCTGAGATGTGAAGAAAGGCTGTCAAGATGCACAGGAAGGCAGGCATACTGTGGTCTTTTGAAGGTCCTTGTCATTACAACAAATTGTCTCTTCAGGTTTGATTTCTAATTTAGCCATCTATTTACAGCGACCATTTGAATATTCACCGCTGATTACAAAATCATGTTGTGTATCTTATCTGTTGGAAGTGGTTTGGTGTGTTTAGCCAGAGCAAGATAACAAAAAAAAAAAAAAAAAAGTGCAGACAGAATGACCAAAGAAAACAAAAACTAAATCAAGATGACATGTTGAAAATGTAAAATTTGAATATAACAAACAATGACATTGCAGGAAGTGGAAAAGAAAACCAAAATGAATGAGTGTGAGTGCCATATACAAAGAAACATATGAATGCTCACTTAGCAGGAGAATATCAGAGAAGCAGGCGATAATCAGTTTAGACTGAACCATATTGATGTAGGGGTGTTTTAGTCTCTCTCTCTCTCTTTCTCTCTCTGTGAATACAGATAAATTA
>JBBMOE010000539.1:0-10329 GCA_037975065.1 Chaetodon trifasciatus
AACTCATTTCAGCCGCTTGTATCCGGGACCTCGTTCTTTCGGTCATGACCCAAAGTTCATGACCATAGGTGAGGGTAGGAACGTAGATTGACCGGTAAATCGAGAGCTTCGCCTTTCGGCTCAGCTCCTTCTTCACCACGACAGACCGGTACAGCGACCGCATTACTGCTGCCGCTGCACCGATCCGCCTGTCAATCTCACGCTCCATCCTTCCCTCACTCGTGAACAGGATCCCGAGATACTTAAACTCCTCCACTTGAGGCAGGAACTCTCCCCCAACCTGGAGGGAGCAAGCCACCTTTTTCCGGTCGAGAACCATGGCCTCGGACTTGGAGGTGCTGACTCTCATCCCAGCTGCTTCACACTCGGCTGCGAACCGCCCCAGTGCATGCTGAAGGTCCTGGCTCGATGGAGCCAACAAGACAACATCATCCGCAAAAAGCAGAGACGAAATCTGCCGGCTCCTGAACCGAACCCCCTCCGGTCCCTGGCTGCGCCTAGAAATTCTGTCCATAAAAATAACGAAAAGAACCGGTGACAAAGGGCGGCCCTGTCGGAGTCCAACGTGCACCGGGAACAGGTCCGACTTACTGCCGGCAAGCTCCTGCTCCGGTTGTACAGGGACTGTACAGCCCTCAACAGAGAGCCTCCAACCCCATACTCCCGGAGCACCTCCCACATAATGACTCGAGGGACACGGTCGAAAGCCTTCTCCAAGTCCACAAAACACATGTGGACTGGTTGGGCAAACTCCCATGAACCCTCAAGCACCCTGTGGAGGGTATAGAGCTGGTCCAGTGTTCCACGGCCGGGACGAAAACCGCATTGTTCCTCCTGAATCCGAGGTTCGACTATCGGCCGGATTCTCCTCTCCAGTACCCTGGAATAGACTTTCCCAGGGAGGCTGAGGAGTGTGATCCCCCGATAGTTGGAACACACCCTCCGGTCCCCCTTTTTAAAAAGAGGGACCACCACCCCAGTCTGCCAGTCCAGAGGCACTGTCCCCGACTGCCACGCGATGTTGCAGAGGCGTGTCAACCAAGACAGTCCTACAACATCCAGAGACTTAAGGTACTCAGGGCGGATCTCATCCACTCCTGGTGCTCTGCCACCGAGGAGCTTGCAAACTGCCTCAGTGACTTCAGTCCCGGTGATGGATGCACCGACCCCCGGGTCCCCAGTCTCTGCTTCCTCTACGGAAGACATGACAGTGGGATTGAGGAGATCCTCGAAGTATTCCTTCCACCGCCCCACAATATCCCCAGTTGAGGTCAACAGCTCCCCGCCCTCACTGTAAACAGTGTTGACAGAAAGCTGCTTCCCCTTCCTGAGGCGCCGAACGGTTTGCCAGAATTTCTTCGAGGCCGACCGGTAGTCCTCCTCTATGGCCTCCCCGAACTCCTCCCAGACCCGAGTTTTTGCTTCCACAACCGCCCGGGCTGCCGCACGCATGGCCCGCCGGTACCCGTCAGCTGCCTCAGGAGTCCCATGGGCCAACAAGGCCCGATAGGACTCCTTCTTCAGCTTGACAGCATCCCTTACTTCCGGCGACTTTACGGCCGCAGCTACGGGCGGCTGCGTCAACAATGGAGGTGGAGAACATGGTCCATTCGAACTCAATGTCTCCAACCTCCCTCGGAATCTGGTCGAAGCTCTCCCGGAGGCGGGAGTTGAAGACCTCCGTGACAGCGGGTTCGGCCAGACGTTCCCAGCAGACCCTCACAGTACGTTTGGGTCTGCCAGGCCTGTCCCGCTTCCTCCCCTGCCAGCGGATCCAACTCACCACCAGGTGGTGATCAGTTGACAGCTCAGCCCCTCTCTTTACCCGAGTGTCCAAGACATACCGCCGAAGGTCAGATGATACGACTACAAAGTCGATCATTGACCTCCGGCCTAGGGTGTCCTGGTGCCACGTGCACTGATGGACACCCTTATGCTTGAACATGGTGTTCGTTATGGACAAACTGTGGCTAACACAGAAGTCCAATAACAGAACACCACTCTGGTTCAGATCGGGGAGGCCGTTCCTCCCAATCACACCCCTCCAGGTATCACTGTCGCTACCCACGTGAGCGTTGAAGTCCCCCAGCAGAACAATGGAGTCCCTGGTTGGAGCACTTTCCAGTACCCCTCCCAGGGACTCCAAGAAGGCTGGGTACACTGCACTGCTGTTCGGCCCGTACGCCGAAACAACAGTGAGAGACCTATCCCCGACCTGAAGGCGCAGGGAAGCGACCCTCTCGCTCAGCGGGGAGAACTCCAACACATGGCGGCTGAGCTGGGGGGCTATAAGCAAGCCCACACCAGCTCGCCGCCTCTCACCGCGTGCAACTCCAGAGTAGAAGAGAGTCCAGCGTCTCTCAAGGAGTTGGGTTCCAGAGCCCAGACTGTGCGTAGAGGTGAGCCCAACTATCTCTAGCCGGTACCGCTCAACCTCACGCACTAGCTCAGGCTCTTACCCCCCCAGCGAGGTGACATTCCATGTCCCCATAGCCAGGGTCGTCATCCAGGGTTTGGGTCGTCGGGGCCCCCGCCCACGACTGCCACCCATACCACAAGGCACCGGCCCCTTCTGAACCTTCCTGCGGGTGGTGGGCCTACAGGAAGGTGGGCCCACGTCGCTTGTTCGGGCTGCGCCCGGCCGGGTCCCGTGGGCAAAGACCCGGCCATCAGGCGCTCGCCTGCGAGCCCCAACCCCAGGCCTGGCTCCAGGGTGGGGCCCCGGTAACGCCGATCCGGGCGACGTACGCGTCCTTGGTTTACTGTCTTTCATAGGAGCTTCTGAACCGCTCTTGGTCTGACCCGTCACCTAGAGCCTGTTTGCCTTGGGAGACCCTACCAGGGGCATCAAGCCCCGGACAACATAGCCTCTAGGATCATTCGGGAACTCAAACTCCTCCACCACGATCAGGTGGCGTTCAAGGAGGAGAATGAATGTCACCATTTAAAATTCATTTGTGTTTATGTGTCAAACTGTCTTAGAATGACAATTCCACTTGAGAAACACTGAAATGTGAACGCTTTTAAAGGACAACATGGTATTTGACATCTTTCTCAGTTACTGTGAAAAATACAACATGTTCATTTTGTGCTCATGTCACTCATATGTAGTGATTTTGACAGTAAAATCAAATGAGCGTTACCACTTAAGATTCATATGTTTTTATGTGTCATAGTGTTTTAGAAAGACAATTGCACAATTCCACTTGAGAAACACTGAAACGTGAATGCTTTGAAAGGACAACATGTTTTCATTTGATTTCTTTTTTTTTCACAATACTTGCATATTTCATGGTAACTCAAAAATCATGTTGTCCTTGAAACACATGCACAATTGAATGTATCTAAAGTGGAATTGTCATTCTAAGACAGTTTGACACATATACACAACTTAATCTTAAATATTGACATTCGCTGCATTTTACTGTCAAAGTCACACTTTCTGACCGAGAAAAAGCATAAAATGACACACTATGAACAGTTGTTGCATTTTCACAGAAACTGTATACGGAGTCAAAATAAATCATGTTTTCCTTCAAAAACATGCATAATTGAATTGCTTATAAAATGCTTTTAAAGGACAACATGGTTTCATTTGACTTAGTTCACAGTTCCTGTGAAAAATAGAAGTGTTGATGTTCTGCTTGTCTCGCTCATACACTGTGATTTTGACAGTAAAATCAAATGAATGTCACAATTTAAGATTCATTTGTTTTCATGTGTCAAACTGTCTTAGAATGACAATTCCACTTGAGAAACACTGAAATGTGAATACTTTTAAAGGACAACATGCTTTAATTTGATTTAATTCATAATTACTGTGAAAAATACAAGTGTTGACGTTGTGCTTGTCTTGCTCATACAATGTGATTTTGACAGTAAAATCAAATGAGCGTTACCATTTAAGATTCATGTTTTTACGTGTCAAACTGTCTGAGAATGACAATTCCTCTTGAGAAATACTGAATTGTGAATGCTTTTAAAGGACATGTTTTAATTTGACATAATTCACAGTTACTGTTAAACATTCAAGTATTGATGTTGTGCTTCTCTCACTCACACACTGTGATTTTGATAGTAAAATCAAATGAATGTCACCATTTAAAATTCATTTGTGTTTATGTGTCAAACTGTCTTAGAATGACAATTCCACTCGAGAAACACTGAAATGTGAACGCTTTTAAAGGACAACATGGTTTCATTTGACATCTTTCTCAGTTACTGTGAACAATACAACATGTTCATTTTGTGCTCATGTCACTCATATGTAGTGATTTTGATAGTAAAATCAAATGAGTGTTACCACTTAAGATTCATGTGTTTTTATGTGTCATACTCTTTTAGAAAGACAATTCCACTTGAGAAACAATCAACTGCCAATGTTTTTAAAGGACAACATGATTTCATTTGACTTAAAGCACAGTTATTGTGGGAAATACAAGTGTTGATGTTGTGCTTGTCTCGCTCATACACTATGATTTCGACAGTCACATTAAATGAATGTTACCATTTAAGATTCATTTGTTTTCATGTGCCAAACTATCTTAGAATGACAATTCCACTTGAGAAAAACTGAAATGTGAATGCTTTTAAAGGACATGTTTTAATTTGAGTTATTGCACAGTTTCTGTTAAACATAAAAGTGTTGATGTTGTGCTTGTTTCACTCATACATTGTGATTTTGACAGTAAAATGAAATGAATGTCACCATTTAAAATTCATTTGTGTTTATGTCTCAAACTGTCTTAGAATGACAATTCCACTTGAGAAACACTGAAATTTGAAAGCTTTTAAAGGACAACATGTTTTAATTTGACTTAATTCACAGTTACTATGAAAAATAGAAGTGTTGATGTTCTGCTTGTCTCGCTCATACACTGTGATTTTGACAGTAAAATCAAATGAGCGTTACCATTTAAGATTCATGTTTTTACGTGTCAAACTGTCTTAGAATGACAATTCCACTTGAGAAAGACTGTATTGTGAACTCTTTTAAAGGACGACATGGTTTCATTTGACATCCTTCTCAGTTCCTGTGAACAATACAACATGTTCGTTTTCTGCTCATGTCACCCATATGTAGTGATTTTGACAGTAAAATCAAATGAGCGTTACCACTTAAGATTCATGTGTTTTTATGTGTAATACTGTTTTAGAAAGACAATTCCATTTGAGAAACAATCAACTGCGAATGTTTTTAAAGGACAACATTGTTTCATTTGAATTAATTCAGTTACTGTGAGAAATACACGTGTTGATGTTGTGCTTGTCTCGCTCATACACTGTGATTTTGATAGTCAAATCAAATGAATGTTACCCTTTAAGATTCATTTGTTTTCATGTGTCAAACTGTCTTAGAATGACAATTCCACTTGAGAAACACTGAAAAATGAATGCTTTGAAAGGACAACATGTTTTCATTTGATTTCTTTTTTTTTTTCCACAATACTTGCATATTTCATAGTAACTCAAAAATCATGTTGTCCTTGAAACACCTGCACAATTGAATGTATCTAAAGTGGAATTGTCATTCTAAGACAGTTTGACACATATACACATTTTAAATACTGACATTCGCTGCATTTTACATTCAAAGCATAAAATAACACAATATGAACACTTGTTCTTTTTTTCACACTAACTGTAGCAGAAAAAAAATAAAAGCGTGTTGTCCTTCCAAAAACATGCACAATAGAATGTTTCTAATGTGGAAATGTCATTCTAAGACAGTTTGACACGTAACAAGAGCTAAATCTTAAATAGTGATATTCTCGGCATTTTAACGTCAAAGTCACACTTTCTCTGCGAGAAAAGCATAAAATGACACAATATGATCACGTGTTGCATTTTCTATGTAACTGTACACGGAGTCAAAATAAATCATGTTGTCCTTCAAAAACATGCACAATTGAATGTATCTGTCGTGGAATTGTCATTCTAAGACAGTCTGACACATAACAAGAGCTGAATCTTAAATAGTTACATTCGCTGCATTTTACCGTCAAATTCACACTTTCTCAGCGAGAAAAGCATAAAATGACACAATATGAACACGTGTTGCATTTTCCATGTAACTGTACACGGAGTCAAAATAAATCATGTTGTCCTTCAAAAACATGCACAATTGAATGTATCTGAGGTGGAATTGTCATTCTAAGACAGATTGACACACAACGAGAGCAGAATTTTAAATAGTTACATTCGCTGCATTTTACTGTCAAATTCACACTTTATCATCGAGAAAAGCATAAAATGACAAAATATGAATAATTGTTTTTTTCACACTAACTGTAGCAGAAAACAAAGTAAATCGTGTTGTCCTTCAAAAATATGCACAATAGAATGTTTCTAATGTGGAAATGTCATTCTAAGACAGTTTGACACATAACAAGAGCTAAATCTTAAATAGTGATATTCTCGGCATTTTAACGTCAAAGTCACACTTTGCGAGAAAAGCATAAAATGACACAATATGAACACGTGTTGCATTTTCACATTCACTGTACACGGAGTCAAAATAAATTATTTTGTCCTTCAAAAACATGCACAATTGAATGTATCTGAAGTGGAATTGTTATTCTAAGACAGTTTGACACATATACACAACTTATTCTTAGATATTGACATTCGCTGCATTTTACTGTCAAAATCACACTTTCTGAGCTTGAAAAGTACACTTGTTTTATTCACAGTCATTGTAAGGTAAGTGGAATCACAGCATTTTGTCAGTCAAAAATATTCACAGTTGAATGTTTCTCAAGTGGAATTGACATTCTAAGACAGTTTGACATAAAAACACATGAATCTAAATGGTGACGCTCATTTTATTTTACAGTTACAATTACTACATATGTGCGACAGGAGCACAACATGAACACATATTTTTCACAGTAACTTAAATGAAAGCATGTTGTCCTTGATATTTGAGTGTTTCTCAAGTGGAATTATCATTGTAAGACAATTTGACATATGGAAACAAATTAATCTTAAATGGTGGCTCTCATTTGTTTTTACTGTCAAAATCATACTATATGAGCGAGACAAGCACAAGATGAAAACTGGCTGTACTTTTCACAGTAACTGAAAAAGAAGTCAAATGAAAGCATGTTGTCGCCGAAAAAAATTCACAGTTGAGTGTTTCTCTAGTCAAATTCTCATTCTAAGATAGTTTGACACATAAAAACAAATTAATCATAAATGGTGAAGCTCATTTGATATTACTGTCAAAATCAGATTGTATCAGCATGACAAGCAAAACAGCATGTTGTCCATTAAAAAAGACAGTTTGACACATAAAAACACATGAATCTTTAATGGTGACATTCATTTGATTTTACTGTCGAAATCACTACCTATGAGTGACAGGAGCGCACTGTATTAGAAACTGTATTTTTTACAGTCACTGTGAGGGAAGTGGAATCAAAGCATGTTGTCCTTTAAAAGTATTCACGTTTCACTGTTTCTCAAGTGGAATTGTCATTCTAAGACAGTTTGACACATGATAACAAATTAATCTTTAATGGTGACATCCATTTGATTTTACTGTCAAAATCACATTCTATGAGCGAGACAAGTCAGATTAACCATGCTGTCCTTTAAAAACATTCACAGTTGAATGCTTCTAAAGTGGAATTGTCATTCTAACATAGTTTGACACATAAAAACAGTGACATTCATTTGATTTTACAGTCAAAATCACATTGTGTCAGCAACTCAAGCACCAACACTTGTATTTTTACTGTAACTGAGAAGGCATTAGAGTTGTCATTCTAAGACAGTTTGACAAAAACAACTGAATCTTAAATTCTGACATTCATTTGATTTTACTGTCATGATCATGCAATATGAGCTACAGGAGCACAAAATGAACACTTGTATTTTTCACAGTAACTGAAGACGATGTCAAATTAAACCATGCTGTCCTTCAACAGCCATTAACATTTCAATGTTTCTAAAGTGGAATTGTCATTACTAGACAGTTTGGCACAGAACAGCTGAATCTTAAATGGTGATCATTTGTTTTTACTCTCCAAATCACAGTATATGAGCTAGACAAGCATAATGACCACGTGTTGTTTTTGTTACAGTCACCGCAAAAGAAGTCAGATTAACCATGCTTCAAAAACATTTTCACTTGATTGTTTCTCAAGTGGATTTTTCATTCTCAGACAGTCTGGAACATAACAACAGATGAATCATGTCATGCCATGCCGTCCTTCAAAAAATCCACATTTGAGTGTTTTTCAGCTGCAGATTTATTTCTGAGACAGTTTGGCATATAAAAACAGCCACACTTTAAACAGTGACTAGTGATATTAATGCTTCCTCTGGTGAGTTTACATTACCTTCTAGCAATTTGCTGTTTATGTGCAGTAACTGCAATGCAAGTCAAATGAAGCCACATTTTACTTCATGAACATTCACATTTGAGTATGTCTGAGATGGAAATTTCATTTGAAAAAAGGTTTGTTTTGTTTATGTATTCTTGTGTGCTTGTGTGTGTGTGCTACCACTGTAGAATGTGTATACTATAGAGATCTCATGAAGCTCATCTGTTCCATCCGATGCAACCACAGGTATGATCAAGTAAGCTGAGCAGTAGATCACACCATCCTCAGATGAAAGGGATCCTGGATCGCTGTGTTTCGCTCCATGTTGTTCCACAATATGAGGACACTAATGAAAAAAAGCAATACAGAAATAAATAATTTCATTATTATCAAAAATAATAATCAAAATAATATATTATAGCTAGATCTTATACAGCACTTTTCAGGGTACAATGGGGCAAATAATGAAATAAATGAATAGATCAATACATACATACACATGGCAGTTGACATGCTCACAATCTTTGGCTCCTTTCTTCTCTGAGATGGTAAAACCTTAAACAATATACTCCACTACAAGACCTCTCCAGATCGCAGTCTCTCTGACTTTCCTCAGCCAAGGTCTAAGGTAATGTGCTCTTCTTGAAGGTACTTAGTGTTTTCAGTAACAGGCAAAGAGGGTGTTAATGCTCTCTCTGGTGATCTCGTATTGTAACTACACTTGTTAAAATTTACTGGCTGGTCATTCTATGTGGGCCACACTGATACCCTTCAAGAATATTGATACCCACATTTGAGTGTGTCTGAGATGGAAATGGTTTACCAAAGAGTCGATAAAAATAAAAGAGAAAGAAAAAAATGAGAATTTAAAATTTAAAAAGGGAGCAGTACTTGGACAGTACTGTGATGTTCCTCAGTAAATTAATAAATCACCCCAGGGATGTGCCATATCATATCATATATTCACGAGTATAATTTCTGTGATTGCAAAATTCATATTGTCTCGTCTCATCATCTTCCACTTCTTCCAGGTCTGGGTTGCGGGGGCAGCAGCCTCAGCAAGGGAGCTCAGACAGCCCTCTCCCTGGACACAGAAGCTGTCTGAAAGTCATATTTTGATAATGGTAAATTTTTGACAAGTTGAAAAGAATCTGTTAGTATGGAACTACAGTCTATCTACGTGGATTGTTTTGATGCCAAATTGACAAGAAGACTGCCGACATATAATGCCTTTTATCTTGTGTTTCTGGAGTAATGTGTTTTTTCGGACGCATCAAATTTCTTGAAGGGAGATTGGTATAATCTATCTATCTATCTATCTATATTTTTTTAACGTTTTGTCACAACCACAGAAGCACTAAGTGACTGCTTAAGTATGGCAGAGTTGTCTGACAGCTTACTTATTGGTTTGATTAATGTCTAATAATTTCTTTGTATTGAGTACTGACAGTGGCTAAAAATGCTAATTACCTGCTACAAAAGCTAATATTTCTCTATATTTATCTCCTCTTTTTGTGCTGCCTAACGCTGCCTAGATGCTGCATGTCCCGTGCCGTTAACATGATCACATCCCCACCATGGTCTGTTCTCCCCGCTGGCCTCTGGAAAGAGGTTCTGCAGCATTTGGTGCAGGACCACGAGGTTCTGCAACAGCGTTTCCCCTCAGGCCATCAGACTACTGAACGCTAAATGAGTCCTCAGGTCATTCTTCTCATATGTACTTTAAAATTACTTAATTGTATATTTGTGCTGCTTGTTTTTCACTGTTTTTTACTTACCACATATCCCTGCTGCTATTCGTTAACTATATTCTAACTATCTATATTCTACTGTTTATTGTACACACTGTCTCTTTTAAATACTGTTTATTTATACACTGTATATACAAAATTATTCTGCCGTTTATTGCCCTTTCTAAGGGATCAAAACAGGGTGATCCAACATAAAGTTTTAAAGTGCACATCATTGTAAACTAGGACTCAGCCTATAGTGCAGTTAA
>JBBMOE010000540.1:0-10328 GCA_037975065.1 Chaetodon trifasciatus
ACTGAAGACTCAGTTTGGTGTTTGAAGTCTGAATGAATTCTGTCTGATGGACCTGATGGATTAACGTTGATGAGCGATTGATCACAGCGGCCACGCGCCGCTTATCCGGACTTCATCCGTACGTGAAGCGCCAGATAACGTTCGGCTGCGTGTCGGCTGTTCACAGGTCGACGGTCTCCAGCCGAGTGTTGGATGGACGTCCATGTTTCCTGACTGAACTCCATCAGCATGTGAGAGGTCATGTGATGTGATGTGAGAGGTCATGTGATGTGATGTGAGAGGTCATGTGATGTGATGTCAGAGGTCATGTGATGTGATGTCAGAGGTCATGTGATGTTTCATGTGCCAATAAAACTGATCAAATCTCAGGCTGATGATCTGCTGACCCAAACATCGGTTTTATATTTGGTCTGTTTTAGATTTTATTTAAAATTCTGGGCCAAATTTACTCAAAATTCATTCAGATTATATAGTAAATCAATAATTTGACGCCATATTTTCTTGTTATTGATCGTCGTGTTGCTGTGCGACAGGTCTGGACCACCCCTCAACTTTCTCTCACTGTCTTTTCTCTTCGGTACAAACGACCTTAAATCACGTAAGAATGAATCTGTTAGTAGACCTCCTCTGAAAGTCAAACAGAGTTCCAGGTTAATGGACAGACCCTGAACGTCCTCTTCACCTCCTCGTGGACAGACAGCGGAGCTCCTTCTCCAACAGGCTGCTTCAGCTCCGCTGTCACAAGGACGCTTCAGGAATTCATTCCTGCCACGAGCGTCACACTGAACAACAAACATCAACAGCTCATCCTCCAACCTCACAGCCTCCTGTTTTACAAATTACTTTTACACACACACACACACACACACACACACACACACACACACACACACATATATATATATATATATCTGCACTACTGCGATATTGCACACACATTTTTTGTTTATATACTTAGTTATATGGTATTTATATTGTACACGTTATATTGTATTTGTATTATATTATTATGATGTTATATAATATGTATTATATAATACATATTATAGAACTATATTTAGTTTTACTTAGTTATATTTTTTGTTACTTTTTCTAAATAATTGTGTGTACATCCTGTGTTTGCTGTGTGTTTAATTGCTGCTGCAACAAAAAAAATCCCAAATTGGGATCAATAAAGACACTGTTTAAGTCTGAGTCTAAGGATTTAATCACGGTGGAGAAAAACTTTATTCTTCGGCTCGTTCGGGATGAAATCTGTAAAGACTTCAGCTTTTTCATTCTCTCTAACATGAGGTGACTTCTCTTCAGACGCTGAGCCTTACATGTGACGACAGCAGCAAACAGCAGTTCAAGCCAAATGTAATCTTTATTAGACTGTTTCTGTACAAAAAGCACTGATCACAGGAAAAAACCAACCAAAAAACATGCATCTATGTACAGCATGGCCAGAGACGGAGAGGAAGAAGCCGGCTGTCGCCCGTTCGTACTCTAAAGACATTAATTAAACATTGTGCTTTGATATACTTTGATGATATATTTCATATTTCACAAAGATGCAGTACCTCTGCCCTCTTTCACATTGAAGTAAAACATCGAAAAAAGTACTTTGCAGTTTTTAAAACCTCGGCTGAAAACCAGGACGGTGACAAGCGAACTTTCTACAACTGTGACCAAAAAAATGCAGCAAGCTGTTGAAACGCGGCGGCGGACGAGGGCGTCGTGTCGGACGGACACGAGGCGCGACCGCTCGCTCTGCGGGCCGCTGTCCTCAGTGACGCTGAAAATGGCTTTTCGTAAAGACGGCGGACGGACGTTCGCCCGCGGCCGACGCCGTGCGGCGACCCCACGCGTCCATCAGTCCTGCTGGATTTGCATAAAGTCGAAAGTTTGAACCGTCCGACCTTCAGATTCCCGCCCTCACCTTCGCTCCTCGGAGATTCAGCTGATTTCAGGAGTTAAAGGGACGTCAGATGGTTCTCGAGTCTTTAAGGACAAACTTTCCGCAGCTTTAAAATAGAAACGTGAGCGCAAAACGAAGCAAAATGAGGCGTTCGGCGTCGCTGCTGACCAATGGCGTCGGAAGCTTTTCCTTTTTTTTTTTTAAGTGTGACGTCGAATGAGATCGTTTTCGTTTGATTTACAGATCCTGGAATTAGAAATGATTTATGATAAGACGATAAATCATAATGCCGTGACGCACAAGTAATAATTACAAGATAACGTCTTTTTTCTTCCGTAGACGCGGCGCGCTGCGGACGACTCGCCGACGGCGTCGCTGTAGAAGCTTCTTTTGTTTTACCTGGAAAAGGTGTCGCTATCTGAAACGTCCACTTTGAGTTTGCCGTCATGCTAACCTGCTGTCTTTGTGTTTTGGGGGGACCTGAGGGACAAAGCAAAACCAGTTCTCCCAGTTTGACTGGAGAAAAGCTCGTTAAATCAACAGGAACTCAAACCGGTCGAGCGTAAGGCATCGAACACGACGCTGAGTCCTTCCACGGCGGCGAGGAAGACGAGCTTGCATCACGGAGCGGGAACACAGTTGCATAAGTGAACGATCCAGATTGTGTGCGACGACGAGAGCGGCGCCATCAACAACAACGCCGACATCGACGGGAGTTTCCTTCAGATCTGCGGCCCAAAGCTCACTTTGAAAACCTGCTTCCTGTTTTTAAATCGTACGATCATTCTCGCCAAAAAACACAAAGACGAGGGTCGTCCAATATTAAAATGTTTAAAATATCGTCTTCTAAACACCGAGACCGAGAGACGCTCGTCCAAAAGAAGGAGTGGAGGACCGTCAGGACGTTTTAAGCTTCTGAAATAGAAAAACTTCACATGACGAGGATTTGTGCCGTCGGCGGCGGCGGACGAAACGTTTCGGTGCATATCGTTCAGCTTTCATCTTTTTTTCTCTTTTTTCTCTTTTGCTAAGATGCATTGCTCTTAAGTGCCCCAACAAAAATAGTGCATTAAGAAATAACCATGATTATACATTTCACAATAATACACAAAGGACGAGAAGAACCAGGGGAACACAAACGATGCCGTTTACAAAAAGTTAAATATCGTATCGGAAAAGCCTTTTTATACAAAAGTCATGAAAGCGTTTTTTTACGTCCTGCTTTCAAAAACTGGGTGACCACGTCGTGACGGCTGTTTGTCTTTACAAAAGGGTTAATTCCTCTCACTTGTTCACTCTTTTTACAATATCTAAAAGGTATTAAGACATCAAATGTGTTTACAGATATATTTGAGACTATCATTCAGACCTAAATCACAAAAGGAACTTCCAAAACATACTTTATAAATACATAGAAAATAAGCACAGAAGAAGAAGAACGAGGAACTCTGGTACCTAAATGTGATTAAAACTGCTGCAAGCGTTTCTCTGAAATCTACCACTCGACACACCTGAAGAACAGAACTACTGGTTTCAAAATGAGACGTCCAAACAAAACCAACAGAAGACCCAACGAACGAAAGAAAGAAAGAAAGAAAGAAACCTGGACTGTCTTCAGACGGACGTGAGCAGGACGTCTCCTCGCTCCTCGGCAGGACGTTTGGTCCTTCTTTACATTTTGCTCCTTCTTAGAATATGAGACACAAACATCGTTAAAATCTATGGTACAGAAAGGAAAACGTGACACTCGTCAGGACGCCGACGCTTCTGATTGAAAACAGACCAATCGGGACGCCGTCTGACGGCTTCAGGTTTGAAAAAAGGTTTGAAGAGTTTGACTTTTCCTGGTTTCTGGACTCGATTCAGGCTCAGAGTCCACCGAGAGCTTCTGGTCCGCAGAGAGTTCACGAATCTTCAGCGGATTTAAACTAAGTCGCATCAACACGATGAAACCAAACCGATCAAATGTTGTTCTGCTGATTCTTCATCTTCATCATCACGGCGTCTCCGTTGACCTCCACTCGTCTCTGAATGTTAATCAGCAGACTCGAACAGTGACGATCAGTCGCTGTGATCGTTAACCGGTGCAGTCTGACAGGATGTGATGTCGGTCTGCTTCCTGTCTTTGATCCCACTGGATCCTTCTTTTTTTCATCTTTTCAGATTTTGGACTTTTGGTTGTTTTCATCTGATTTTAAGAATTGAGGGAAGCTTCGTTTTCGTTCCATGATGCAGCTTCCAGGAAGTGGTTTGGATTTTGTTTTTGGGGTAAAACTAAAAGTAAAACTAAACGTAATCCAATCCGTCATTTCTCAGTGTTTTAGTCCACGGGTGAAAATAAAGGCCTGTCTCTAGCCGTGACAGATTTCACCACATGGTCACGTTTAAAGAGTCTTCTCATTAACATCATGTTGGATGGAAGCTAACAGAAGCTAACAGAAGCTAACAGAAGCTAACGGAAGCTAACAGAAGCTAACGGAAGCTAACGGAAGCTAACGGAAGCTAACAGAAGCTAACGGAAGCTAACAGAAGCTAACGGAAGCTAACGGAAGCTAACAGAAGCTAACGGAAGCTAACGGAAGCTAACGGAAGCTAACGGAGACCTGGACCCGTAAACCCATCAGAACGTTTGATTGGCTCATTAAATATGGAAGACGTCGAATCTGAACCTGATCAAACCTCACTGGCTCATCAGCCAATGAGGTCGAAGCTCTTCTTGGTGATGTCGTGGCGGTGAACAGGAGCTCCCGGTGGACACGCCTCCTGCCTGTCTCACAGTGGTTCAAACTGATCTGAGACCTGTTCGGTCTCGACTTTCATGACTCAGCACAACAATACTCACACAACATGTAGCACTGCAGACACCTGCCCTCCCACCCACAGTTCAGGCTTCACCGCTGACCTTTGACCTCCTCTGAGGGAGCGCTGCCTCCACGTGGAGCCGCCGCAGACGTTAACGTCGACCTCTGCGGGGCTCCAGCGGCGGCGGCGCGGCGCGGTGAAGTCTCTCAGCCGACACGGCGGCTGGCGGTAAATGGACAGATGAAGAGTCGGACTCTTTCTTCTGGCGCAGCGATGGATTCTGAGTCGTCGGGGTCGTCGGGCCGGGGGATGATGGGAAGGATATTTCTGCTGTCGTTGTGGTGTTTCGGGTGGGCGGGGCCGTCGGCGCAGGGGGCTCGGGGGGGTCTGACGGTACCTGGCTGAGGACCCTCCTCCTCACATGGGCGGGACGATGAGACCGGCCATGGCTGAGAGACGACCAGAGACAGACACGTTCAGTTGGATTCGAGACAAACAAGAAACATGACAACAAGCAGGAGGACTCATGGACCTGGACCTGGACCTGGACCTGGACCTGGACCTGGACCTGGACCTGGTCAGTCTGTCCAGACTCAAACAATAAACAGGAAGTGACAAAGACACTAAGCTGCATCGAGTGGTGTCCTCAGTTTTCTGCTGTCAGTCTTTGAAAGCATCACGTTCGGCTCGTTTTCCTCGTCAGTTAACGACCTCGTTAACGTGACGTCACTTTGTTATTATTTATTACTGATTTATTTATTGTGGATTTGTTGTTTTCTACAGATGAGTTTGCTGCGCTCGTCTGATTGATCCCAGTGTTGTGATGGAAACCTTTTGACTGGTCTTACAGAGACGATGGCTAACTGATCAGTGATTGATCCGTTTCTGATCTGCTGCAGATTCATGAAAACTTTACATTTCTGAACATCGACAGACACAAACGTGACGATCTGGACTTTTAATGGTCCTTCATAACAAACTGTTCATGTTGGTGTTTAGTAATGAGGAACCTTCAAACCTCTTCTCTCTCAGCTCACACTCTCTCTGGTCTGTCTGCAGCAGGTCGCTTCAGTCTATCGTCTCACCTGAGTTTTGGTTCAGGTTGAATTCTCAGCGACAAATCAGATCTTTCACATTCGGAGCCAGAAGTTATGGATCAACTTTGACCTTCGAGTGTTTAAACCAGGTCTGAACAAAGAATCATCATCAGCACAGAGACGCCGGACGGCTGTCCAGGCGGGACGTGGACAGGTGGACAGCAGAGGACGGGGGTGCTGACAGGCGGGAGGGGGGGTGGGATGCTCACCCTGGAGGTTGCTGCCATTGGTGGTGGTGCAGGTGGGGGGCGGGGAGGTCTGTGGCCGCACGACGGGGGCGAAGGCGCTCTTCTGTTTGACTGCAGAAACCATATGGACAGGAGAGAATGAATAAGGGCCTATGGGAGCAGAGGAAGACAGAGGAGGAGGAGGTGAGGAAGGACGGGGGAGTCCTACAGGAGGAGGTGACGGTAACGAGCAGGCAGGCGGACAGAGGAGGTGAGTGATCTATGGGGATGAGTCATGCAGGAGGAGGATGAAGAGGAGGATGAGGAGGGGACGGGTCCCCGCCTCAGATTGGCCAAGGAGGATCTGGAGGAACCGACATGCTCCAACACAAACAAACAGCTGCACGCCTGGCAAAGTTGATCCATAACTCCGAGGACTTTTATTGTGAAAAACCAACCTGATCCAGCTGAGAGCAGCAGCAGCTTCCTCCACACAAACTGAGTGTGTGTGTGCGTGTGCGTGCGTGTGTGTGTGTGCGCGCCATCGTTTCCTCTCGTTCTGATCTGACTCTGATCAAAGGTTGACGTGGACGTTAGCTTAGCTTAGCATAAAGACTGGAGGCGGAGGGAAACAGCTAGCCTGCCTCTGTCCACACTGGTAAATGATGAGTGAAGTTCATTTACAGACAAAGGAGTTTGTTTTTAGACAAGAGTAAAAAAGATGGAAATGTGAACGTCTGCATTTCCACGATGACAGTCAGGTAAACTCCACCTGCTGATGAAGAGCATGCAAGCAGCCACAGGTGACAGGTGAGGAGTTTTCTGAACCAACAGAACTGAATGTTTACCTGAAGAGGAGGACAGGAAACATGTGGACGCTCATCAGGCTCTAAAGGGTTAATAAGATGTGTTGGACAGAGGCAGGCTAGCTGTTTCCCTCTGCTTCCAGTCCTGATGCTAAGCTAAGCCAGGCTAAGCTAAGCTAAGCTAACGTGACCTCAGGTGAACGTCTGAGGTGTGAACTTTGCTCTCAGAGCTGCAGAGTGATCTGCAGGCCTGAAGATGAGCCGGACATGAATGTAAATGTAGTTTATCGCTTGGTGCCAGCGACTGTCGGCGTGTCCTGGACCGCTGCCGCTTCCTCCTCACGTCTCGTCTCTGTTTGGCTCCCTCTGCTTGTTTTTCTGTCTTTTCCAGCTCGTATTAATGGATTCGGCCCAAAGCGTGAATGCATGAATGCATGAAGGATGCGGTGAGGATGTTAGTGGGGTTAGTGGAGGAGGAGGAGGGGGAGGGGAGGGGTGAGGAGGAGGATGGACAGGGGGACAGTCGGAGGAGGTAGGAGGTGAACAATGCGTGGCGGTGTTCAGTCGACACAAACACACACGCACACACACACGCACGCACACACTCAGACCCTCGGCGGAGGGAAACTGTAGCTCAGCCAGGCGAGATGTGAGCCCACCTTTTGTTTGCTCGCCAGGGACGACAACATCACCTGGCACGGAGACGCAGTCTGAGCTCGATACCTTCTAAACGAGTCTCGCTGAGACTCGCCGAGCTCTTTGATTCAGAAGCCAAAACAATGGAGGATCCCCGCGGGCGCCTTTAGACTTCACCGGTCTAAAAACACACCTGCGCCTTCCAAGCAGCAGCTCGACTCCAGGCGTTAATCAGAGCCGAGCGGGACGTTTCAGAGGAGCCGCTGGAAGCTGCTGAAGCGTCCGCTCGGCTCCGCGGCGGGAGACGCTCCGCTCTTATTGGCTCTCATTATTCCGCATCATTATTCCGCATGAGTCCCAGAACCAGGACGTCTCTGCGTCTCCAACAAACCTGAAGACGAGTTCGGCCGGACTCCAGTTTGAGCAGGTTGAGTTTGACAGACAGGTCACACAGAGCGTCACGCTGACTGAACGGCCTGAAATGATCTAAAGATCTGTCGATCTGTGCCGAACACGCTGACGCTGAGCGTCTCTGCTGCAGGACGTCAGCTCCGACTCTTCGTCACGTCTCCGCAGTCTGATGAAGCTTCAGCGGCTTTCAGACCAACTCGCACTCAAACGCTCCAATCAGAAATCAAACTGACTGTAAACACGTCAGCTGACGACGGAACAAAGGAGGAAATGAAAAAAGAAGAGAAACTTTCAGCTGAAGCTTTGACTGAAACCCCAAACTGGTTAACCTGGTTCCAGCTGGTTCCCAGTTAGCTGAACACATTCAGCCGTTAGCTAACGATGAGCTGCTAATCAGGTGTGACTCACTGGCGTAAGCAGAGTTGGTGGAGCCGTTGAGGAAGCTGGGGGATCCGGGTACGCCCAGGTTGGTCATCCCCGCCCCGTATCCGTTCATGGTGGACGTGATGGTGTTGTAGTTGGACTGCTGTGGCGTGGAGCTCGGCACGTAGCCGCGAGGAGACACGCTGTTCGAGTTACGGGAGTAACCTGCGAGGGAAGAGAGAGAGCGTCAGATTCTTCTTCACGTGTTCACACAGCTGCTGCATCCTGAGCCTGGTGTGTTCAGCTGGACCGGGACCGGAACCGGGACCGGGACCGGGACCGGGACCGGGACCTGGACCGGGACCAGGACCAAGACCGGGACCGGGACCAAGACCGGGACCGGGACCTGGACCGGGACCTGGACAGGGACCAAGACCGGGACCGGGACCGGGACCGGGACCTGGACCAAGACCGGGACCGGGACCGGGACCGGGACCAAGACCGGGACCGGGACTATGAGACGCAGCGGCGAGCGGTGATGCAGTGATGACAGGATGAGTGACCGTTCGTACGTTCTTAACGTGTTCTTAACGTGTTCTTAAAGCGTTCTTAACGTGTTCTTAACGNNNGTTCTTAACGTGTTCTTAACGTGTTCTTAAAGCGTTCTTAACGTGTTCTTAACGCGTTCTTAACGTGTTCTTAAAGCGTTCTTAACGTCTTCTTAACGTGTTCTTAACGCGTTCTTAACGCGTTCTTAACGTGTTCTTAAAGCGTTCTTAACGTGTTCTTAACGTGTTCTTAACGCGTTCTTAATGCGTTCTTAACGCGTTCTTAACGTGTTCTTAACGTGTTCTTAACGTGTTCTTAAAGCGTTCTTAACGTGTTCTTAACGCGTTCTTAACGCGTTCTTAATGCGTTCTTAACGCGTTCTTAACGTGTTCTTAACGCGTTCTTAACGTGTTCTTAACGTGTTCTTAACGTGTTCTTAACGCGTTCTTAATGTGTTCTTAAAGCGTTCTTAACGCGTTCTTAACGTGTTCTTAACGTGTAACATTTTAAGAACATTCACAGATTCCAGAGATTTTTCTGACCTGCAGAATCTTTTGTCAGTTCTTTGAACGCTTCACAAACTTCTCCTCGCCGTGACCTCAGCGGTGACATCATTATTTCTCACCTGGCTGCCGTTACCTTAATGCGCCCACCTCCCCCCGTTCTCCCCCCGGCGCCGTTGATTGGCCCTCATCCAGACGCGCTGAATACCAGCGTTCCCCGCGGCACTCGGTCTGACCTTTGACCCCCCCGCGAGGCTCCCGGGTTCCCACCGACCTCGGGCCGAGAGGAGCCGACGCCGCGCCAAGTGGCGCATTACAGCGGACCCCCCTCGGCCCTCCACCCGCGTCCGCTTTCCCCCACTTCCTGGTTCGGGCCAACGCAATTCCCAGCAGGAGCGTCTGATGGAGCGCTGCCCGGGGACGAGGGCGAGGAGCGGCGATGGGAAACACATGTGTTCAGAGAACAGTTGAGGGAGCGGCTGAGAGCTGCAGCGTCACGGCTGCACTAAATGTCACGATTGTTCAGTAATGAGCAGAAATGGATCCTGTTTGTTTTGGTGTGTTCGCTCCCCGCCCGTCCTCGCCGCAGCGGCGTGGGAAGCACATCCTTCCACCTCACGCGGCTGAACGGAAACATGTGCTCGCTGCTGACGCTGATTCAGGAGCTGCTGGTTCTCTGCCGGCCGACAGCTCGCCGAGCAAACAGGCCTGCTGGACTTTAACTGGTCCTGTTCCACTGAGGAGCCGCCGCTCCGTGAACCAATCACATGGCTGACAGGTGTCACATGTTGGTCATGTGATGTGGCCTCTGGACTCTTGGCTTCCTGTCGTTTTATCGTTGTTTAATGTGACAAAAACACGTTTTTCTGTGGCCTGCTGTGGACTCATTTCAGCCCAGCATGACTTCTGCTTTATAAATAAAACGGAGTAATGAGATAATCATAGTCACGATGACGCACAAAGTCAAAATTACAAGATACACAAGTCTGAAGCCATAAATCCAGATTTCTTTCTGCATGTTTGGACCGTCCGTCACAGAGACGTTATGAGGCAGAACATGTAGAGCTGAGGCTCGTCAGCAGAACGTGGTCACG
>JBBMOE010000541.1:0-2500 GCA_037975065.1 Chaetodon trifasciatus
GACGGTTTGGAAAATCTCCGGTCAGCTTGCGCAGCACACAGCTGAGGGGGCTCACCGGGGCTGTGGTGGTCCACCGTGGACGCCCACATGGTGAGCCCACAGAGGGGGGGTCCTCTCCAGGGCTCTGCTGCACTATTGTCAGCAGAAATTCAATCAAGTCCAATTTCCTCAATCCAGAGCCTGAAGGTCATCAGACAATAAGCGAAGGAACGAGAGGAGCTCTGCTGGTGAACGTCATGGTTTCTGCTGAAATGACGGGGGGATGGTCGTCCTCATGGTTACAATCATGACCACGACGTTAAAGTTAGCCTCAGGTAAGAACAGCTAAAGACTGACCGTGCTTACAGATAAAAAGGTCACAGCATCAGATCACATGACACAAACTGTCACAGTGACTGCAAATGAGGTGATGCAGAATCCTCTAACAGAGATAAAACTACACGGGATGCGAGACGCCCCAAAACATTTGTTTACGTTCATGTGACAGCGCCCTCTAGTGGCTGTAACCATGACTCTCATCCATCAGGACTGAGAGAGGACGTCAGGTGATGTTGTTCTGGAGACACACAGAGGGAGGAGGCGGTGGATGGCTGGTCAATAAAACATCAGACTTTAACGCCGCCGCTCACTTCCTGCTCTTTCCAAACGTTCACTACACCTTAGTCTGACCTCCGCGTCCCGTGAACTGCTGCCATGCGAGGAGCCTGGAGGGAGGAGACATCTACTCAGCTCACGCTTAAAGACACACAGAGGAAACATGAGCGTCTTCCAGATCCTCCACTCAGCTCTTATGCACTAAAAAGCTTTGATGAATTGCACTTCATTGTGAATTGGAGGCTCCTGCCAAAGACTTTTAATTAGCTGGTAAGCAAACACCAAACGCTGCAGCATCAGCCGGTCAGAGGACGGCGTCAGTGCTCACATCGCGATTAATGCTGATTGTGCAGTTTGATGGTGTTTATATGAAGTTTGATCCTGACGGCCTGAAAAATGTGACTGTGATTTCTCACTGGACCTAAACGCCACTGACGGTTAGTGTAACGTGCACAAATGAATGAATGCACACTGGTGAGCGACAGGAGGAATAAATGAAAGATAAAGTGTCGCTGAAGGAAAAAGTTTGGCAGCAAACGAAACCCTCCACCTTCTGACCCTTTGACAGATTAGACTCATAAGCGGCTTGGTCATCCCTCCCTCCCTCCATCATACCTGCTGGCATCCCTCTTTCTTCCTCTGGACATGGAAAGGTCAGCACCTTGACAGCTTCAATAAAACACAACCTGCACCACAATGTGACGATGGCTAAACCCGCATTGATCCGAGACAGAGGCAGAGAGACAGAGGAGGAGGCGAACGCAGGGAAGCAAACACGACCGGAGCTGGAAGGTGACGGCGGCTAAAGCTGCGATGATCCAAGACAGACGAGGAGAGGAGAGAGGAGGTGATAGACGGCAAAGACAAAGGGATTGACGGCAGAAGAAGGAAACACAGGGGCGGACGAACAGGAGGAGAGGCGAGGAGCATGAGCAGGAATGACAATGGGACAGACACAGATCCAAGACTGATTCCAGTGCCCAGAAGCCTGCGTGTACCTGAGAGGAATGAGAAAGCAGGACGAGACAAAGAGGGCGAGAGAGAGCAGCGCGTGGCCACAGAGCAGCGCCGAACACGGTTATTGACATTTCCATCTGACATTTGTGCGTGCCGTCAGCGGCAGAGGACTTGAAGTTATTGACCTTCTGCTGAACGCTGATGTCTATTAAATGAGCCTGTTTGTCTGCAGGAGCGCTGTGTGATCTGTGCCGGCTGGTGCTGCGAGTGTCCCGCCGACCTCTGACCCCGACCCTCCGACTCCAGGCCGCATGCGAGCACGTGGCGCCACAGTCAGCGCTCAGGGCGCCACGACGGGCACAGAGCAGGTAAAAGCTCTGTCCTTTAGTCCACACTGTGACATGAACTCACAAAGGTGCACAAGGTGCATTAGCAGATTAGCATTAGCAGATAAACTGCAACTGCAATGGACCGAACTACTGAGACCTCACAGCAAATATGTCATGTTTCCCACGTTCACCATCCGAGTTTATGAAATCTAACGCTTGTTAATTAGCAGCAAACACAAAGTCCAGCTGAGGCTCATGGGAAAATTATTAGCTTTTCAGGTTTTTGGTCACAGTCTCAGTGTCGTCGTCTCTGTGGCGTCACCGTCGCTTCAGTGACTGACCCCATCAAAGGAGAGGTGCAGCGTGGGTGGAGCTGAGGCGGGCCATAGTGGCGAGCTGTGGCCATGATTATGCATAACTTTACGCCTCAGTGTAATTCAGATGTTGAATTACCTCACACTCGTGTGTGTGCTGAGTGTGTGGGTCAGTGTGAGCAGTGTGTTACGTCATTGCTTGCAGCCCTGACTTCTGTCTCGTGGCTGTGGTTGTGTTTCTCTCACAGATCTCTCGTTCTCCATTAATTAGGCAGCAGGCCACATCTGGATCAGTGTGAGACAGTG
>JBBMOE010000541.1:7500-10318 GCA_037975065.1 Chaetodon trifasciatus
ACTGAAGCTGTCGAACAGTGTGTATATGTACATGTACTGTGTATATATATGTGTGTGTATATATAATGTGGCACATGAAGGCCACTGTACAGAAAGAAATATCATAATTCTGGGAAAAATCCGACAGCTGCTGAATCCCTCGCTCTCTCGCTCTCTTCTGCACATCTCATCAAGTGCACTTAATGAAGGCCAGAGAGCTGCCAATCCCTCCTCATAGCGTCTGAGTGCAGGTGGCTCAGGAGACCAGGTGTGAAAATCCACTGCTTTACATCATCTGCTCATGAAATCACCATGGAAACAACCGGTCACTGAGTTTGCAGGTAGCGAACCTCATAGATCCACAAGTTTTCACCTGAGCAGTCAATAAAAATCCTGAGCTCGCGTGAGATCTTTGTGATGAAGAGCTTTTCTTCATGGACGTTGGTGTGATGCTGTGTTGTTCCTGTAATCTCAGCTGTTTGTGTTCAACTCAGCGACGCTTCATTTTCATCCTGAAGCAGGAATAAAAAAGATATTGAATGTTTAGTAGAGAGGAGACGTAATGAGAAAGAAAAGGTACGTCAGCACTGAGAGGTAGAGGAGGGAAAGAAAGAAAGCAGCTGAATTGTAAGATCAGCCGAGAGATGAAAGAAAGGACGGGAAGAGGAGCCGCCCGAGTGCGACAACGCAAACCAAATGTTCCAGAAACATTCCCGCAAAGTTCCTCACAGGTTTCCCAAAACGTTCCCATAACCACATGAAGGAACGCTGAGTGTTCCTGTGAGGTTCTCTGCTGGTCGCCTGTCAGTGATTCTAACATATGAAAGGTACTTTTTAACAAGCTAATAGTACAAATATCTGCCAACAGGACATGGTTTAGTGTGCAGTGTGTGTGTGTGTGTGTGTGTGTGTGTGTGTGTGTGTGTGTGTGTGTGTGTGTGTGGACCTTCTTCTTACAAGGACTATTTGCAAAATATGAACAAAAAAGTCTGTTGAATATTTTAACTTAGTTTCAGTTTTGATTCAGCTGAAATGTAAATGCAGACTGACTTCCAGATGACGGTTGAATGAGTATTGATTCAGAGTCAGCTGTGGTTGGAAATGAAACGTTAATTCAACGTCAGTCATGAGCAGAGGAGGTCGTTTCTGAAGGAGCTGTGCCTCTAAACGTTCAATAATATCATTAATGTATGAAAGATGGGGGATCTTTTAAAGTTTAAATGTCTGGCTGAAGGTCTAAATGAGCAGATAAAAGAATGAACAGGGATGGATGAGGACACTTAACTTAACTTAACTTAACTTAACTTTGTAAGACAGCATGTGAAGAGCTGGAAATGAGGGAAAAGGTCTAATTCATAAGAATGAGACTGAAAAGTGAATCAATCCCATAATGTCTGAAACATGTGGAACATCCTGAGGTTTGGATGGAGTTTCCATCTGAAAGTGTGACTGAGCAGATACAGCCAGCAGCCAGTTAGCTTAGCATAGCATACATACAGGAGACAGAGGTAAACGTCCTTCTGGCTGTGTGACGACGTGCATCGACTCCAGTTAACTCCACTTCCTGTTTTATTTTGTAGTAGCTCTCCTTCATGCATTCCCGTATATTCTACTTCCTGTCATTGTTCACTTTCCCTCCAGTTTTCTCATCACCTGTTCTCCGTTATCCAATCAGAGCTCTCAGTACTTGTCCGTCCTCTCTGTCTCCAGCTGTGTGCAGGTCCTTTGTCCTCCTGCAGACGAGCGTTCAGTCTTTATTGTTCCTGTCTGTGTCTCGTCCTGTTTTATCTCTGCCGAGTGACTTCAGATTATTGATCAGCTGACTTCCTGTCCTGTCTGTCACCTCGACCTCATTAAACTTCTGAAACGTCTTTTTAAGGACCTGACGACACCCTGCTCTTCCTCTTCTTATGCAGCTTGTGTTGTAAAGAGAAACAAAGTTAAAGAAATCAGCAATGAATTTAAAAATCATTTTATTTTCAGTCATGTAAGATTTATTTTTCAGTTAATCTAGTTAGCAGAGAGAAGAGTCTCTGCAGCCTCATGTCTTCTTTTATGAACTGAACTGAACTCATCCTCCTCTTTCTAACTGGTGCCAGCTCTCCTCCTCCTCCTCTTCCTCCTCCTCCTGGTCATCCTCTGCTGTTTTGGGCCCTTGTGTCCTCAGGGATGACGCCTATTGGAGCATGTTCTCCAGTTGGAATCGCAGAGAGGAAGCAACAGAAAAGGCTAACACACATCACGCTAACGCAGGGATGCACCTGGTGATCATCTTCTTTCCTCACTTTAACGAGCTGAGCCGCGAGTTTTGCTCCTCCTTTCCAAACTAAACGAAATATGAGTCAGTTTTGCTTCACGTCAGCGAACAAAAGCAGCCGAAGAAGCAAAATAACCAACATTCAGGTCACCTGATGCCCACGAACATGTTCAGCTTGAGCTTCGTCAGACTGTCAACCTGGCTGAGCACAGACAGAAGGAGTTAGCGTTCTCCTGTTGTTTCATGCTGTAGCGCCCGCTAGCTGCCACGTCAGCAGTGAAAGCAGTTGAACCGTCGCTTTAAGGAAAGATTAAAGCAGGATGAATCATCAGCTGACAGCAGCAGAGAGAAACCCGGGGTCACTGAGTTCAGGAGGCCTGAACACCCACACAGGTGTTCGTGACGGAGAGGCTGATGAGCCCGTCACAGGACCGTGTGGGGGCGGGTACTCGGTGTTTGATTGACATCTACCTGCCTCTCCGGTTTGTGTGGTCACACCCTCTGTGGGACGGCTGACACATTCTTTGTTCTCTGTAAGTCGAGTCTGCAGATCGGCTTTCCTGTCCAGCTTCGACCTGAGAG